>CM019153.1:10755513-10916576 GCA_009733165.1 Naja naja
CGTCGTCGGGGGACCGCCAGCCGGCACTGTCCGGCTGACGGGACCCCAAGGAGCCCCTGTCTGTGGGATCGTACAGGGCGGTTGGTGTTCGATGTCGGCAGCAGTCGCTCCCTTAAATAATAGGGACCCATGTCGTGAAGGACTTTGTATGTTAAAGATAGAACCTTGAACCTCACCCGGAGCGCAACCGGCAACCAATGCAAGCCACGCAGGAGGGGGGCAACATGGGAGAACCGGGGAACTCCCATCACCACCCGCGCCGCCGCATTCTGCACCAGTTGCAATCTCCGGATGGTGTGCAAGGGCAGTCCTAAATAGAGAGCGTTGCAGTAGTCGAGTCGCGAGGTAACAAGGGCATGAGTGACCGTCGCAGGGCATCGCGGTCCAAACGGGCGAAGCTGGCGAACCAGCCGGATCTGGGCAAAAGCCCCTGGTGACGGCTCCCACCTGCTCCTCCAACCGGAGCCGTGCATCCAGGAGGACCCCCAGATTCCTAGCCCTATCCACAGGGGGCAGCACCACTCCCCTATGGTCAACGATGGACATTCCAAACTAGACCGCGATGCCGGTATGTACAGCCACTCAGTCTTGGCGGGTTGAGTCGAAGCATATTTCCGTCCATCCAGATCCGTACCGCATCCAGACAGCGAGTCATCACGGAGAGGGCATCACTGATCTGGCCAGGGGTGGAGATATATAACTGTGTATCATCAGCATATTGATGATACCTCACCCCAAAACCACGAATGATCTCACCCAGCGGTTTCATGTAGATATTAAATAAAAGGGGAGAGAGGACCGACCCCTGAGGGACCCCACAAGTGAGTGCCCTCGGGGCATCTCTGCCCCCTGCTAACACCGATTGCGACCGCCCCCGAGGTAGGAGGAGAGCCACGAAAAACAGTGCCCCCCACCCAAACCCGCGAGGCGTCGCAAAAGGATACCATGGTCGATGGTATCGAAAGCCGCTGAGAGGTCTAACAGGACCAGGACAGAGGAAGAACCCCTGTCTCGCTCCCTCCAGAGATCATCCATCAGTGCGACCAATGCGTCTCCGTGCTGAAACCAGACCGGAAGCCCGATTGGCACGGATCTAGGTAGTCCGTTTCATCCAGGAAAAGCGGAAATTGTCTGGCCACCACACTCTCAACAACCTTCGCTAAAAAGCGAAGGTTGGAGACTGGACGAAAGTTATCTAACACAGTCGGATCCAGGGCAGGCTTCTTCAGGAGGGGCCTCACCACCGCCTCTTTCAGGGCGGAGGGGAAACACCCTCCCTTAGCGAAGCGTTGACCACTGCCCGGATCCAACCGCAGGTGACCTCCCTGGCGGCATAAGACAGCCAGGAAGGGCACGGGTCCAACAAACATGTGGTGGAACTCAGGCGCCGCATAATCCCGTCCACTTCATCCTCGGAAACAGGATCGAACTCATCCCAGAACACACTTGCCAGACTACCTGTATCCCGCTCCTCAGACCACTGCAAATCAGTGGACAACCCACTTCGAATTCGAGTGATCTTATCCGACAGATATTGTCCAAATTCCTCAGCCCTTCCCCGCAACGGATCCGCTCCCCCCCCAGGACAAAGGAGAGAGCAGCGTAACCGGAACAGGGCGGCTGGGCGGTTATCTGCGGACGCTATGAGGGCGGAGAGATAAGACCTTCTCGCCATCCTCATAGCTCCCAGGTAAGTCCTAATATGGGCTCTTAACTGGGTTCGGTCGAATTGAGAGCGGGTGGCCCTCCACCTGCTCTCTAAGCCCCTCCGACGGGCTTCATCTCCCGGAGCTCCTCTGTATACCAGGGAGCCATCCGAGATGCGGCGTGTGAGGGGACGCATGGGGACAACCCTGTCAAGGGCCTCTGAAGCGGCCCGCTGCCAAGCGGCCGTCAGATCCTCAACAGAGCTGTGAGTAAGGGAAGAGGGAAAAGGCCCCAGTTCCGCCTGGAACCGCTCAGGGTCCATAGGCGCCTGGGGCGGAACCATCAAGAGGCTCCTTGTCCCAGCAGTGGGGGGTGGCTTTTGGAAAACCAGCCGCAGGAGATAGTGATCAGACCATGGAACGGCAGAGCCGATATAAGCAGGATGCCCTCTGTCACTACGCCACCACTCAGAGACAAAAACTAGGTCCAGAGTGTTCCCCCTCGTGAGTGGGGCCATGAATAATTGGGTCAGGCCCATGGCTTCCATAGAAGACATGATTCCCGGCCAATCCCGACGCATCCCCAGGGACGGCAGGTTAAAGTCCCCCAGGACTATAAGGCCTGGGAGCTCCACCGCCACCCCCGAGAGGACGTCAAGAAGTCCCGGTAAGGCCGCTGTCACACAGCTGGGAGAAAGGTATGTGAGCAGCAAGCCCACCTGACCGTTAGGCCCCCACTTCAGGAGAAGGGTCTCACTTCCGCCTATCTCTGGGATAGTGACCTCCCTTTAAACCAATACCATTTGACATTTTACAAGAACAGTTCAAATAAACCAATAACATTCAAACCTACATACATAACACTAATCTTACCAAGCTCAAGGTTGACTAAGCCTTCCATCCTTCCGAGGTGGGTAAAATAAGGACCGAGATTGTGGGGGCAACATGCTGACTCTGTAAACTGCTTAGAGAGGACTGTAAAGCACTGTATAGTAGTATATAAGTCTAAGTGCTATTGCTATTGCTAAACAAGTTCTTCAATTAGTTTATATTCATTCCTTCAGTTTGTATTGCAGAAGATAGTTTCAGGTTTTAATTTTTGTTGTTAATTGTACAGAAGTAAATGATACTTATGAAGTTTGCTTTTAAAAAAAACTTGTAAGTTAGTTAACAAGGACATTGGCACACCAGAAAAAAAAGAGACCTTGATAATCTGTTCTTATCAGATACAAGATCTGATACCTTAATCAAGATAACAAAACAGTGCAGCATTATTGTGATCTAACTCTTCTTCTTTCATTCATTCATGCGTAGGATGTCATAATGCACATATATACTCAGCAGGTACCTCTAGTTCAATGTGACTGCTCCCAAGTCAGCCATTTTATCTTTTTGAGAAGCAAAATTGAAAAAGTGGGGGAGGTACGCCAATGTCTTGACCAATTCATACATGAAGTTAAGAGATTAGATTCAAAGTGGAGAAGTCTTGCAATTTCCTTGGCATGGTTTTTCAGAAGTGATTTGCCATTGTGTCCTTCATAGGGCAGAAAAAGAGTGATTGGCCTAAGATCAACAAGTTGGATACAAGCCTAAGGCAGGACCAAACCTCATGGTCTTCTGGTTTTTAGTTTGATGTCTCAAACACTATACCAAACTGACTGCATGCAAGCATTTAAGGAAGGGAATTTAAATCTTCTGAGTGCTATTCTGCCTTACTTACCAAACCATCTTGGGTACATCCTCCTTGAATTGTTGTAGCCACATATTTTATACTTTATTTTAATTATATAACCCTTCACTAAGACTAAGCCATAAGATCTCCTTGTCAATAAAGCTGGGAGACTAAAAATATGAATAGCTAGTTTAACATAATTATTCTTACTGCAGCATGTATAAATATTATACTATCACATCTACCAGAATAAATAATGGCTATTAATTGCAAACTATTGTCATGTTCTGTCTGCAGAGGCATTACTGGCTAAACAAATATTGATGAAACAAGAAGCAATATCAACCCATCAAGAAGTTAAATAAACAATTGGAAATATTACTGTGAATAATTAGATTTCTATAGTTAGTGACTCTCTGCAATTTGAAATGATTGCATATTGGGATCAATAATACAGGGATTTTTCAAGTGGAAAATTAGCCAATTTTGTTTTTTAAAATTAAATTGAGCAAGCAAGATTGAAGTGGAATGGAATTATTAAGGATAAAAGACTGTTCTTGTTTTAACTGTGGCCCAGAAGGCACATTATTTAAGCAAGTATGAAAGCAAATGAGTAGAGGATGAATGTAATGTTTCTGATTCTTGACTGTAAAAGAAAGCCTTTTCAGTCATAGTGGCTATCTTTGGAGTATCATCACATAGTTGTTAAGGAAATTCAGCATAACCAATTGAAGTTTTCTCCAGAAAAATGGCAAAAATGTTGCACATTGTGTTGATATGATATGACCAATAGAATAGAATAACGGAAGGGATCTTTGAGGTCTTCTAGTCCAACCCCCTGCCTAGGCAGGAAACCCTACACCTCTTCAGACACTTCTGGAGGCAAGTTGTTCTAACTGTCAGGAAATTTCTCCTTGGTACACTGCACTGGTCATAATTACAATCTGGTTGCCAAGCACCTGAAATGTGATCACATGACTTCAGGAGAGGAGAGTTTGGTAGTTATAACTTTGAGGACAATTCGTAAGTAGCTTTTTTGAAATCCATCATAACTTCAATCATTATGTGAACCATCATTGACTGAGGGTTATCTATATATCTCCCTGGTTCTCAAATATAGAAATACATTATCATACACACACATATATAAATATACAGAAAGAGACAGTGTATTTGTCAGAAAGTGGAACTTTCTGGTGTTGCTATGCAGTTTACAACTTGTGGGGATTTGAAGGCAAACCAAAGCCACCAATGACAGGGTAATAGTGCATACCCTGGAGTGGCATCACAAGCCATGCCCCTTGGTATAAAAGGGGCAGCCTAACTGGCATTTACCTCAGGGATGTCAGAGGCCTAAAGGGATGTCAGAGGCCTAAACAGAGGTTAGAGGCCTAAACAGAGGTCAGAGGCCTAAACAATTCTCTGTGGAGAATCCAGAATCTGATTAGAGTCTGAGGAGAAGTTTTCTGAAGAGAAACTTACTACTGGGGTCCATTGTTCTCCTTGTCTACTCTTGCTGATATTGTTATATACCCAGCTTGAGTATCTCAGTAGCTTGAGGTAGAGGAACCTCTTGCCAGAAGAGAAGAGGAGACAGAGAGAGGGAAAAGCCTTGAAACAGTTTAAGTTACTTTAAAGAGGTCTAAGTTTCTTTAGGGTTTATTCTAATCTAAAGGACTGAGAAAACTGCATAGGCAGACAAAGAAACCAAGTAAGACCCAAGAGAAAAGAAACTTAAAGAAGGCACAAGAAACTGGTAAAAGTCTTTCTGTAAATTTATTTGAATTAAGCTGCTTGTACAATAAAAGATTTGGTTTGAAGAACAAACTGGGCTCAGCATCTTTGTACAATTTAAATATATAGACAGATTAACAAGATCCTCTAAACAATAAGTCGATCATAGGATTGACTTATAAACATAACATTGGACCTGAAATGACAATTTCTTAAATTCAGATATCACATCAGAGTTGGGTCAGAGTTCACAAATACAGACTCTGTTATATTTGAAGAATAATTAGGATGTATTGAAGATCAACATGTTTATTTATTTACCAGTTAATTCTGGTTGCAGAAGAATTATTACAAAGGCTAAGCATGTTTATTCTATTTGAGAAATACATACTGTTATGTATGTAGGTTTGAATGTCATTGGTTTAGTTTGAATTGTTCTTGTAAAATGTCAAATAGGATTGGTTTAAAAGTGGGAAAACCCTGCACTCTGATTGGCTGGCAACTACGGCTGCTGGCTATAAGTAGCAGCCATAGCTCAGCCAAGTCGGGTCCATTCGAGCTGTAGTCACTAATAAACTCTTCACTGAAGCTCTTCGCGTCTGACTCTTCATGAAAACTTAACACATACACTACAAAGCTCATTTAAATACGTTATGGAGTTTCTATTTCACCTTCATTTAAGCACTTTTAGTATGTGTATCTGTGCTAATTGAACTATTTGGCATACCTAATTTAACTGAAATTGACGATGTGCAGATGTGTGGCATATAGTTTTTAGTGGTCTGGTATGGTAGAAGACATGCTGGCATGAGTCAGCAGTTGAAAAGCAATAAAGAGGGGGGAAAACAATCCTATCCTTGAAGCACAGCTGTCCTTCATAATGGCTGAATGAGATGACTGACTGGCAAGGGCTGTTGTAGATTTGAGTAGCAGCAATCCTGTTAAGTTTGCATGAAGAGACAGACGTGGAGTGCTTCAAGCTCTTTGTTTATTAGTGACTACAGCTCCAGAATGAACCCACTTTGGCTGGGCTGCGGCTGCTACTTATAGCCAGCAGCCGCAGTTGACAGCCAATCAGAGTGCAGGGTTTTCCCACACTTTTTAAACCAATCATTTCTGACATTTTACAAGAACAGTTCAAACTAAACCAATGACTTTAAACCTGCATACATAACAAATCCCATTGCTCCTATCTTATACATAGGTGGACTAGAAACCTGGGAAGAAACCCAGGTTTCTTCCTTAGTTTTTGGGGGATCTTGCTGCCATTTGACTCAAACTGGAAAGAGAGAAGGAAAGAAGAGAACAGGAAAAGATAATGTAAAGGAAAGTGGCTGGAGAAAAATAATTGGAGAATAAAGTTACATATGAGTTGTTGGTTCCTGGTCAGAGGAGAAAAAGTCAATGGATGACTTCTCTGAAAGAGAAGGAATGAAGTTCCATAGATATGACATCTACACCTAAGGTCCACTACAGGAAGCGGGAGACAGCCAGAGGTGGTATTCAGCCGGTTTTGACCAGTTCTGGAGAACCAGTAGCGGAAAGTTTGAGTAGTTTGGAGAACCAGAAAATACCACCTCTGACTGGCCTCTGACTGGCCCCGCCTCCCTCCTGAGTCCCAGCTGATTGACTGGGTCTTCTTTTGTTGCCCTGCACAGGAGAATGGAGCTAGAAAGCAAGTTAATGGGATTGGGAGGGAATGGAGATTTTGCAGTATATCCTTCCCCTGGAGTGGGGTGGAAGTGGAGATTTTAAGTATCCTTCCCCTGCCATGCCCACCAAGCCATGCCCACCAAGCCATGCCCACCAAGCCGCAGAACCAGTAGTAAAAAAATTGAATCCCACCACTTGAGACAGCTGCCTTTGATGAAGTCCTGGTCATCAGAGAAGGACTGGGAAGAATACTTCAGGAGAGGTTCTTTCTACAGTGAAGGAGATGCAGCTGGTTATTGTTTAAGTCAGAGGGCTCCAAACTTGGCTGGAGAATTCTGGGAGTTGAAGTCCCAAGTCTTAAAGTGGCCAAGTTTGGGGACCCCTGGTTTAAGCCAACCCAAGGAAAGGAGACTTTATTTATTTATTTATTTATTTATTTATTTATTTATTTATTTGGATTTATATGCCGCCCCATCTCCGGGGGGACTCAGGACTTGCCTCAGTGAGGGCAGTAATCATAAGCCCATTCCTTTTTTTTCTTTTCTTTTCACTTTCTCATGTTAAACACAAAAATGGTAGAGAGAGTGAAGGGAGAGGAAGGGTAGTTAGCAGGAAAGTCAGGAGGGTATAATCCCTGGGAAGATGACGAAGGAGGAAACTTGATACCTGTAAAAATTTGAATTGTGAATAATTTCACTGTCTATAGTAAGCAAACATAAAAATCTTACCAGTTTTGGTTTCACTATGTCATTTGTCATCTTTGAAAACAAAAATATACCTGCAATTCTCCAATGAGCATATGACTTAATTGAAGGTTAAGATGAGGATGTTAATAATTCTAATAAAGTATTCTAACACACATACTAAGGCACGGCTAGCTAGCTAGCAACTCTAAGATGAAATAACATGCATCAAAGTTTTAGAACACTCCAACAATGACAAAACAAGAGATTGAGTTTTAAAGACATATCTGCGACCCACATATGAAAGGAGCAGGGCATGGACTATCACCCTACATTTGCCTTCTTGTATGCTTTGACCCACAACGCTACTAGATTTTCCCATGGTTTTTAGGAAATTTATAAAAGTGCCTTTTAATAAATTTAATAGGCACATCAAATAGTCAAAGTAATGGCTGTTTTTCAAGAAAACACATTTTCATTTGTTGTTATAGTGCTACTGTCAGTTTTAAAAGGTCAGTTGCTGCTGGCCCTTCATAGAAGATTATTATTACATATGCAGAATATTATTAATTTATGAACAAATTTTGTTACTTATAAATTTGATTCAGGGTCAAAGTGCAATGTTACATCAAATTTTAATCTCTTTTAGTCTCTTTCTGAACATCAAAAAGACCACTGCAAGGAATGGAAACATCAGAAATTGATGGTGAACAGATAGAATGCTTGGAAAAATTCATTTTCCTAGGATTGCAGATAGCTCAAAGTGATGATTGCAACATAGAAATAAAACTTCACATGGCATCAGGTCACACACCATTGATGAACATGAGCTGAATGTGGAAAAGCAAGGACATCAGCCTGGCAACCAGATGTAGATTAGTCTGCTCTACTGTGTTCCCTGTAGCAACCTATAGTTTGTAAGTTGGACCTTAAAAAAGCAAGACCAGAAGAAAATTGTCTTGTTTGAGCTGTGGTTGTGGAGAAGAATCCTGCATATTCCTTGGATAGCAAAGGTAACTAACAAGCAATGTTCCAAAACTGAAAGTTTTTAAGAAGAGATTTGACAAACATAAAATGGTATAGGCAACTCAGGTATAGGCAGGGGTGGGATTTACCAGTTCACACCTATTTTCTAGAACCGGTTGTTAACATTCTAAGCAGTTCAGAGAACCGGTTGTTAGAAAAAATTACTGGCCTAATCCTGTAAGGAAGGCAGGAAGAAAACATTCTGGTGTTGTTGCTTACAGAAACTGCCTCTCCATTAACCCTTATTACATTCTTGGCAGGACTAGAATTCCTGTTTCAGGAATGTCTCTGGAGTTTCCCCCCCCCCTCCTTTGCTGGTACTTTGCTTGTGTGCAATGATCATTCAAAGTTACAATGGCACTGGAAAAAGTGACTTATGGTCATTTTTCACACTTACAACTGTTGCAGCATCCCCACAGTCACGAGAGGCCAGGCAAGGAGATGCGTGCCTCGATGTGAGTGATATTGAGTTGGCCACACCCAGCCAATAACATGACCACCAAGCCACGTCCACCAACTTAGCCACGCCCACAGAACCGGTTGTTAAAAAAATTGAATCCCACCCTGGTATAGGCTGCTCAGGCAGCAGGGAGTTGGATTAGAAGACCTCCAAGTTCCCTTCCAGCTCTGCTATTCTGTTAAGCAAGTACTGGAGCACATAACACCACACATGTCACTCGAAGGCAAAATCACAAAACTCCATCTCATTTACTTTGGTCATTCATGTTAGATTTGCATGAAGAGTCAGACGCGGAGTGCTTCAGTGAAGAGTTTATTAGTGACTACAGCTCATAACAGACCTGATTTGGCTGGGCTGCGGCTGCTACTTATAGCCAGCAGCTGCAGTTGCCAGCCAATCAGAGTGCAGGGTTTTTCCCACACTTTTTAAACCAATCATTTCTGACATTTTACAAGAACAGTTCAAACTTAACCAATGACATTCAAACCTGCATACATAACCCCTCCCCACTAGGTTCAGTCCATACTCAAACCCCAACCTATCTAATGTATTCTTTTAAATAGGTGGGGCTCTTACGTGTACGTTGAGACCTTCGTGGTTCAGAAATTTTAACGTTCTCACCCAGTGAGAGAGGAAATGTGTCTGTTGACATTTCCCCACTGGGACTTCCTGTGAAAGAAGACCCTGTTTGATTGTTAGAATCTGGTCTCTCCTCCCAACCCATCTCCAGCCCAATGTCAGCACCCAAGTCAGGTAGTGATGTGCAATCTTCCACTTGTAAGGATGGATTTTGGCATTGTGACAGGTTTTCGGATGGTTCCTGTCTTAATGGCTCGTTACACATGGGGTTGATTCTTGTTTGCTGATTATCCTCATGTTCCTCCCCTCCCCCTAGAAAAGGCATTAGGTATGGGAACTAGAGAGGAGCAATTGTGATGTTCCTGAGGTAACCTGGATCTAAGCTGATCAATGTGCCTGCTCCAGAGGACTCCATCCTCTGTTTGTACCCTGTAAGAACGAGGGCCTGTGATTTGAGTTATTTCAGCAGGAATCCATGAAGGTTCACCCATAAGGTTCTTAGCATAAACAGAATCACCCACACTGAACGTGCGAACTTTGCTAGTGGAATCAAGTGGTGCATTGGGTGCGTAAGTGGGATGAAGGCGGTCAAGGGGAGACCTAAGTTTCCTACCCATCAACAACTCTGCTGGGGATAAGTTAGTTGATGGGTTAGGAGTGATGTGCTGAACACTAAGAAGTTTTCAACTTTCTCAGTGATGTCCCCAGGACCCAATTGCTGAAGCTTTTCCTTGGTAAAACGTACCATGCGTTCAGCCCGGCCGTTAGCCGAAGGGTGCCCAAGGGCAGTCAGGGCATGTCTGATACCCTGTTGTGCTAGATAGGATTCAAAAAGGTTGGATGTAAATTGAGGGCCATTGTCAGAGGGAAGAACATCAGGTAACCCGTGGGTTACAAAAAGCTTTTTAAGCTGCTTGATGACAGCATCATATGGTGGATGCCATAGGGATGACCTCTAGCCATTTGGAATATGCATCTACTATAATAAGGAATGTGTGCCCTCTGGTAGGGCCAGCGAAATCAATGTGAATCCTAGACCATGGGCCCCTAGGACATTTCCATTCCTGTTTGGGGGCGAGAGGTGGGGCAGGCCTGACTACCTGACAGTTGGGACAAGATGCAACCCAGTTTTCAACCATTTTGTCAATACCTGGCCACCATACATAACTCCTGGCCAATCCCTTCATCCTTACAATACCAGGATGACCCTCATGTAACATTTCCAAAACCTCTCTTTGCAGTTTTGCAGGAATAACCACCCTGTTACCCCACAAAATACATCCTCTTAATACAGATAATTCAGTTTGCCTGGACTTAAAAGGTTGGGCAAGGTGAGGTAGATCTTGAAGAGGCCAACCTTTCTTAATCCAGCCTATAATAGGAGCCAATGAAGTGTCTTTGGCAGTCTCTCTGGCAATTTCAGCAGCATGTACTGAATGCTTGGCAACAGTTTCTAGAAAAAAGGTGTGTGCCTCAGGTTCAAAGTCCTCCTTGTGACAAGGAAGTGGGCAATGACTCAAGGCATCAGCATGTCCAATGTCCTTGCCAGGCTTGTGGATAAGTTTGTATGAATAAGCAGCAAGAAATTCAGTCCACCTCAGCATTCTTGGTGACAAGATAGTGGGTGTAGATTTGTCTCCTGCAACAATGCCTAACAAAGGTTTGTGATCTGTGACAATGGTAAATGTTCTCCCATATAAATACTCACGAAATTTCTTGATAGCTGCAACAATTGCCAATGCTTCCTTGTCCAATTGGCTGTAATTCCTCTCTGCTTTGGTCAAAGTGTGAGAGTAAAATGCAAAAGGGGCTTCCCTCCCGCTGGGAAGCCTGTGGCTCAAAAAAAAAACCCCACTCCAAAAGGGGATGCATCACAAGTCAGTACAACAGGTAAATTCTCAGAGAACTGTATGAGTACAGCATCAGATGTGATTAGTCTTTTAATACTGTTAAATGCTGATTGTTCCTTCCTCCCCAGACCCAAACAGACTTTTTGTCAAGTAATCTGTGTAATGGTTCTGCAATGGTTGCCTTCTGAGATAGGAATATGTGATAAAAGTTAATAAGTCCAAGGAAGGCTTGCAAATCTGTTTTGCATTTTGGTCTAGGGGCTTCTTTGATTGCTTGAACCTTGGCATCTGTAGGGTGGATGCCATGCTTGTCAATCATATAGCCCAAGAACTCAACCTTGTCAGTTCTAAGAGTGCATTTTTCTTCCTTGACTTTTAAACCCGCTTTCTTGAATCTGGTAAGGACTTCTCTGAGTCTCTCTTGCAACTGAGTGTCATTTTCAGCAGAGATTAACACATCATCAAAGTAAGTAGGTACCCCCTGGCAGTCCTTGGAGCATCCTTTCCATAAGGCTTTGGAAAATGCCTGGTGCCACGCTTACTCCAAACTGTAAGCTTTTACATTTGAAGGCACCTCTATGAGTCACAATGGTTTGGGCCTCTGCAGTGGCATCATCAACTGTTAGTTGTTGATATGCCTGGGCCAGATCCAATTTGGCAAAGACTGTACCCCTGCCAAGTGAATGTAACAGATGATGCATCACTGGAACTGGGTATGCGCTCTGCTGCAGCACATGGTTCAGTGTCCCCTTATAGTCTCCACAGATTCTTACTGACCCATCAGTCTTTACTGGTGTGACTATGGGTGTCTCCCATCTGGAGTGGTCAGTGGGCTCTAAAACCCCTTGAGCTATTAATTTATCTAATTGTGCATCATTTTTTTCCTTTAAAGCAAATGGGACCCTTCTGGGCTTTAAACAATTGGGGCACCTTGGGATCTAGGTTGAAAGTGATAGGGGTCCCCATATACTTGTCCAATCCTTCGCTGAAGACCTCTAGAAACTCAGACTTCAAGGCCTCCTCCCATTCAGAGTTGCTCACATGATTGATGCCAGTCACCTCGATGCCTAGTGGATTGAACCACTCAAGTCCCAGCAAGCTTGGATGATCCTTGTCCACGATGGTCAGGGCAACGCTTGGTGTGGCCTTTAAACTTCACGTTGAATTCTCTTGTTCCAACTACTGGAATCTTGTTCCCTTGGTAGTCTTTAAGAGTCATTGCTTGCTTCTGGAAATGTTTCTTCTGAATGTTGGGAAGTAGCCTGTGAATAGTGTCCCATGACACCATAGATAAATAGGAGCCTGAGTCCATTTCCATTTGGCAAGGCCTTCCTTCAATGAGTACCTTCACATGTACTTTTCTGCTTCTTAAGGGTGAAGAATGACCAATAGTGACTGTTTGATGAGTTTCATTCTTCCCATTTGCTTCTGTGTTGCGTCCCATTTTCTCACTGAAGTTGCCATGAAGTCATTAACGTTTTCGCTTTCCCCTTGATCCCAACAGTAGAATTTGTGTCTCTTAATGAGGCACGATACTTGTGGTGCGTAATGGGCTCTTAATAACTTTTCTAAGTCGGGCCAGTCCATTACCTTCACGTCTGCAGCTCCCGCCAATGCCTTCGCCATCTTGAAAACAGCCGGACCACAGTGGGTGAGAAAGACCGCCTCTTCCGCTTCTCAGAAATGTCGGGAGATCGTTTCCCTCCAAATACATTTGGAAACGATCTGCATACTGAGTCCCAGTCTTCTGCCGCCGGATCAAACGGGGCTGGGGGTGTTCAGCGCAGCCATCTCTCTCAGCTTGTTCTCCACGTTGTCTCTCTTCGGAAGGATCCCACCTTCGTCGCAGTGTTAGATTTGCATGAAGAGTCAGATGTGGAGTGCTTCAGTGAAGAGTTTATTAGTGACTACAGCTCATAACAGACCGATTTGGCTGGGCTGCTGCTTTATATCAGCAGCCGCAGTTGCCAGCCAATCAGAGTGCAGGGTTTTTCCCGCACTTTTTAAACCAATCATATTTGACATTTTACAAGAACAGTTCAAACTAAACCAATGACATTCAAACCTGCATACATAACAATTCATGCATGGGAATTCATTGGAGAAAGCAATTATGTTTGGAAAAGTTAATGCTAAAAGGAAATCAGGCCACCAAAAAACACTGTGGCTGGACACCATCACAGCTGACACCAGCCAGAACATAGAAAAATTGAAAGAGTAAAAAAAATTGAAAGATGTGGACAGACCTAGCCCATAGAATTGCCAAAAGTCAGACTTGCCTGAATGGATGGTATCATCATCATCATTACATCAAAGTGCATTATTACATCAAATATGAGTTGACTTAAAATTCCTCTCAATTTTTTTATAAGCACCAGTTATGCCCTTATTTTCAAACTCGAAATTGGGAGTAGGGATTTTTTCCCCATACTAGTAAAACAACCTTCCTGTTGTTGTTGTTGTTTTGTTTTGTTTTGTTTACAGAATATAGCAATTTTGGAACAAATAGGAACTTCATAGGCTTAAAATTTCAGCAGCAAAATGGTATGCATTGAAAAGAGAAATTAATTTCCTACCCATATGCATTTGTACACACACAAATACACACATACAAACTATGCTCCTACCATACCAGAATACACAGAGCACTTTTCTTCTGGGAGAAGATTGTTAGTGAAAAGTCAGCTGTTTTTGGAGAGCAAATGATAATGAAATGAAAAGGACTTATCCCTCTTTGTAAGCATGATACAGATTTCTAAGGGATGTTACAATTGGAAGTAAGATGATACTAGTGCCCTCCACTTGTGTGCCCTTTTCAGTTTCCTAAACAGTACAAAGCAAACTGTCATTGGGTCAGCCAGTCTCTATCAGTCCCAATCCACCTCACAGGGTTGTTCTTGTGGGCGGAATAGGAGGAGAAAGGTGTGTTCACCATCTTGAATTAAAATAATAAATAAACCTTGTAAAAATAATAAAGGTGGTATATAATTAAATAATATTTAAATTAAATTAATCAATTCAACTGTTATTAATTGATTATGTTCCATTGAATTGCTTTTGATTCCCAGTAGACAGATTTTTCTCTATGGCAATCTATTCCCAACCTGTTTTCTCAAATCTCCAAATGATGCACTCCCAATCATGCAACTGTTGTAGCGTGTAAATTTCTCTTTATAATCTAATACCATTGAAGTCTACATAAAAAACAAACAAACAAAAAATAACTTGAGCACCAGATAGCTCTGAATGCAACATTTGTAGGAAACATAGATAAAGATAATGTCAAGAGCTGCAACACCCTTTTTCTAATTTTTGGTTCCTATGAAAGGAGAATTTGGAGACAGAAATAAGAGGGCAGGTTCTAGTCACAAAATCAAATATAACAACTATTACAGTTACTTATTCTCTGCATAGTGCATATCTTTAGTTTATGGCTCTTTTTCATGGGAGAACTAATGTGCTTTCCACAGTTCTTAGGTTGTCAAAAATTATGAAAGCATAAATTGTTTATCTTCAGCAGATAATCTGTCTTCTACCTCAGCTGAGTAAAAGGTGCTGATCTTATAGATTTAGGCCATGCCAAGTATTTTCCTTAGCATACTTTAGGACTAGGGAATGAAACAAGTTTGACAGCTGACTAGAAATATGAGTTTAGCCACTTGTCAAAAGTTGGTATCAGATCAGGCAATTGTTCTTTCTCTTGATCATTCTCATACTCTTTGTGTATCTGGGATGAGGTAGGGAGAGGCTTGGCCACATAACCTTGTGGGGGGGGGCAATGTGCACAGAAGCCAAGTATTTTTCCTGCTTTGCAGGAAAACAGTAGCAACAAGAGCAGCAATGAAATCGATGGCTTGTTACTTAATAACAGTTACCACAGCATAACATTTGGTAGTTCACAAAATGTAGGAAACTTCCATATTTAGAATGGCCCAGAGGAATGCAAGACAAGATAGCAGCCTAGTCCTCTGAAACTCCCTGTTGGAGATGTCCCAGTTCAAATTCTAAAGAAATGGATTTTTAATTCCTGATGTCTGCTTTGGAATTCTACATATTGCTTACGTATTTGCATCATTAGGAGATTAGAGGCACAGAGAAAGTGTAGAATAAAATAGAAGGGAGTGTCTCTGATGAATTGGGTTACACCTGTTCTATTTCATGTTCTCCTTTCTTGCCTGGAATTTGTTTGTTGGGCTATTTTTAGATACAAGTTTAAGAATCTTGCTCTGTCTCTTCCTGATTCAGTGAGATTCTGCATATGTTCAAAAGAAGTGCATTTTGTATTCTTTTCCACTCTGAATTTCAGTCTGATAAATTACAATAATCTTCTGATGAAGATCAGGGGACAGGAAAAGTATGATCATAACACAACTGACCATTAAAAAAAAGACAGTTCAGTGCATTCACATTGTTTCAATTTCCTTAGTAACTTATATCTTTTTTAAGATGATGATTGGAGTTTTAGTTTTTCAGATTTTAAGAAATATTGTTGGGGTTATTTTCTTTTATCTCAATCACACATTGGAATAGAAACAATACTGAATGTGTACTATTGTTGGATTGGCATGGCAAATTCTTGGCAAATTCTTGTCACTAATTATGGTAGAATGTGGGGTTTTTTATTTCTCCAGTAGAGAAAGTTCTTAGCCATTACTGTGTCTTATTGTGTAGAAATTTAACTTGTAGTTATTGATTCCCATGAAAAATTAACACTTTGGAGTCACTGTTATTTAAAAATGTCTGGCAATTTCTTTTGCAGTACATGGGTTATAACTGAATCATTTTAACCAAATGAAGTATTACATATACTTTAAAAAGTATCATGAATGGACTGATTTCAATGAAATCAGGCTCATTCTCTATTTGTCACTGAATAGATTTCCTGCCTGATAGTTTGACCTGTGTAATACAGAAGCGTCTTGAGGTTTTTGAATTTTAGTTTGGCAATATGTATTCAGTCTGGATTGACCTATTGCTATTATTTTGTTCAACTAAAAGAGTCAAGTCAAAGTTGACAAAAGAGATTTGGTTAGATTAAGAAAAGGATAGAAAAGTAAACATCTTGAAGGAAAGGACTATTTATAATAAAAGGTAGAATGTTTTTAAAGGCAAGTGGACTACCCCATGAGCAACACTAAGAGTAGCTTGCAGGTTCTCAGGATGCCATATTGTTTTACTGTTTTCTTAATTTTATTCTGGCTTTATTTTAAAGTGTTTAATTTTGGCTTTTTGTCAGCACAGAAGACATAATTATAAATCATGAAGGGAGAGAAATACATTATAGCAGTAATTCTGTTGATAGTTTCATCTGACAGAAAAGAGAAGATGTATCCAGGAGTTAAATCAAAAGAGGAGTGCTTAATATGAAAAATGGATTAATTTGTAATAAAAATAAATAAGAACTTCCATCAGGAAAGAAATTCATAATTCAAATTTGGAGGCTTAAGAATTTGGAGGGATGAAGTTCTTGCTTATTTACAGAATTGAAAAACAAATCCTGATAAATGTTTATTGGGCAAGATACAAACTTTCAAACTTTGTATTAATTGGGTCAAAGACTCAAAGTGAAGTGGGTTGTTCAGGTTTATATTATGGTGACCAATAGAACTTGTCTGTACCATAGCAATGAAAGAAACATGACCATTTGCTCAAATTTCATTTTAGATTTTTTTTTTCACTAATTGAATTCAGAAATCAGGAAGAAAAAAATGACATTCCCAAGCGCACATGAAACTGTAACTAACTCAGGGCCCATTAGACAAAAATAACAGCTGGTCAAAAAGAACAAGCAGTATTAGGTGGAAATGCCAGAATCAATAGATACATCTGCTAACTGGTTTCTGTGCCCAGAGGGGAAAAAAACCATAAGTGTAAAACCATGCTAGGCAATTCTGATATTTTTCCATTTTGAGCTATTCAAGAAACCAGTGTATTCAGGGGAAAAACCTTACCATAAACTAGAGGCTATTGCCACAGCTCTCTAAAATTAACTGATAAAGTAAATATTATTCTGCAGCTAATTGGATAAGGAATTATGCTGGTGGCATCTTTAGAAGAAAACCATATGGAATTAAAGGAAAGATGCCAGAGAAAGACATTAGTCTTAGTTGGGTTCCCTGCTTAGGTCTCAAGTCACAGTTGGAAGAAATGATATATGATTACAAGTGTAATTTGGAGACCAGCAAATTAACATCTTTATTAAATTGTTCCAGTAAGGCCAGCATTTAGAATAATAAGTCATTTGTTACTGTAGACAGATAGCCAAATAATACGCGTAAGGCTAACACTTTGTCTGTATAGTGAGATCAACATATAACAAAGAAAAGAAGGAAATAGCTGGAAAGATTTTGATAAAACTACTGAGATCTGTGAATTGCTTAAGCTATTTTTTTGTTAGTATGTGAAATTAAAGTTACTGTTTGCACACTGGTTTATCTTTGGTATTGGTATGTAGAGTATCTTTTTCTAAATTAACCCTGGCAATGGTCAGGCAACTGACAAGGAGGCAGGGGGGAAAAGGATACGTACATAACACTTGTCAACAGGGAGGAAAGAGATAAACTTTCAAGGCAGGTTATAGATGGTTAAGAGCTAAGCATCTCCTAGAAAAAAGCTTGAGATTTCCAACAAAAAGAAGCGCATAACACTGCATAAGGGGTCAAGAACTTTTGCAAATTCTTAAATTTTTAAAATTTCTGAAGTTTTTTTTAAAAAAGCAAATTCTATTTCAATTTTTTCAATTTCTGTTTTTAATGTTCAAATTCTTTTTTCAAGTTTTCAATTCTTTTTTAACTTTAAATCTTTTTTCAACTTTTTAACTTCTTTTTAATTTTAAATTCTGTTTCCAATTTTTAAATCTTTTTCCAGTTTTAATTTCATGTTTCAATTTTTAAATAAAATTCTTTTTCCAATTTTATTTTTTTTTCTAATTTTTTATTTCTTTTTGAACTAAACAATTAAAAAGCAATTTACTTATTTTATTTCTTTAGAATTTTTTAAATTCTTAACTAAGAGGGGAAAAAATCACAGAAAAAGTAAACGGGAAAGATAGGGATGAATTTTTCAAGACAGAGAACAAAGGATCAATAACTTTTGTAAACTATTGTAAATGGACAATTCGCAACAGGGAAATATTATTTTTTAGAATTTTTTAACAAACAAAAAAGAATAGAAATAGAGTCTGACATTATAGTGACTTGCAAAGTATGTCATATGTTTGAGCTTATGCTCACAGAAGACCCAAACTATATATGTATTAAATGTAAATTATATGAATTGCTAGAGGAAAAAGTATAGAAGCAACTCTAGGCACTCTGAAACTCAATGAACAAAGTGAGAATACCCAACTTAAACAAGAAAACTACACCAAAATTAAACACAATAGGGAGCAAACAGCTTCTTAAAAAATGATCCCTATATATGAACAAAAAAAGAAAAGAAAACCGATATACCTAAATTGAACTCAATAGGGAAGAAGCAGCTTCTCTTAAAAATAATCCTATATATGAACCTAAAGAGGAAAAGTGATGAAAACATTTCACTTTTAGAAGAAAACAGCAACCAAGCACAAAGCCTCTACTATTTACACTAGCACACTCTAGTGAAGCCCTTCTGGATCTGAACAATTGGTTTCATAACCTCCCGCTGGAAAAGAATGTACAGACACCTATAAAAGAGACGTCATCAGTAGTTTCTAAGAAAGATATACAACCTTGCATTTCTGTGACAGGGAGAATAGTATCCCAGGAAAAAAGATGAATATTGGTGATAGGAAATTCAAATTTTGGGGAATAGAAACTGAAGTCTGCAGACTGAAAAGTCAATCATAGGGTGGTGTTTGTCTCCCTGGAGCAAAAATCAAAGATGTAACTGAGAACTTACTAAAATGATCAACCCCATAGATTACTGCCCCTTTTTTCTCCTACATGTGAAGACCAATGACACAATAATGAATCTAAAACCAATAACAAGAGATTACAAACAGCTAGGGAAGAAAGTTAAAAAATTAGGAACACAAGTGATATTTTCATCTATACTTTCAACAAAAGGCCAACATCCAATGAGAAAGCAAGGGATTTTATAAACATAGCACTGGCTTAAAAACAGTTGTCATCAAAAGAACTTCAGCTTTCTAGAACATGGTCTGCATTACCTACATGAAGGGCTATTGACAAGGGATGGGATGAATCTCACAAGAACTGGAAAAAATATATTTGGAAAACAACTGTCTCATCTTATCAGAAGGGCTTTAAACTAAAATTGAGAGGGGCAATCTTTAAGACCTTTAGAACCTAATTCCAATAAAAAACCACTAGATCACCAATCATATAAGGAGTTTATTTATTTATTTATTTATTTTATTGGACTTGTATGCCACCCCCTCTCCGCAAGGACTCGGGGCGGCTCACAATAAAAACACCACACAATAAATATATAAAAAAATTAAATTTGACAAGCCCAATCAATAAAATAGTTAAAGATACGTTAAAACACCCCCAGGAGGTCAGTCCAGCCCAGCTTGTTCAAACAGCCAAGTCTTCAGACCGCGGTGGAAGGAGGAAAGATCAGGGGCCAAACGGAGCTCCAAAGGAAGTTGATTCCACAAGGCAGGGGCCGCAACAGAGTAGGCCCTCCCCTGAGGCACCGCACGACATTGTTCAGCCGACGGTACCCCGAGGAGTCCTGCCTCAGCGCATGCACAGGGCAATCGGTATTTGATGTTGATGTTTGATGTTGGCAGGAGACGCTCCCACAAGTACCCCGGACCCAAATCGTAAAGGACTTTGAGTTAAGGAGTAAAAAGAAAGAAGAGAAAGAAAAGAAAAGAAAAACACAAAAACAATGATGGAAATGATGGAAAACCCAGTTACAAAGTAGGAGATATTTGAAACATACCTAACATCCCATAAAGGACTCAAATGTCTATACATGAATGTTCAAAGTTTAGAGAACAAACAAGGTGAACGTGAAGTATTAGTACATAAAGGCAGATATGATATAGTTGCCATCACTGAAACATGGTGGGATGACGCTCATGACTGGAATGTACTGATGGAAAGATAGAAACTATTCAAAAGAAACAGACCTAACAAAAGAGGAGGTAGTGTTGAATTATATGTAAAAGATCACTATATTTATTTATTTATTATTTATTTATATTTGAACTTGTATGTAAGCCCCATTCCTCAAGACTCTGCTCACAGCTAAAAACACAGAACAATAAATATTTAAAAAGACATTAAACTAACAAGCCCAAATATGAAACATAACAATAATATGAAAAATATGTTTAAAACCCATCCCTCCTCCCAAAGAGGTCACAGCCCCATTCAATAAACAACCAAGTTTTTAATTCATAAGGAAGGTAATGGATTAAGCCGACGGAGCTCAGAGGTAAGTTGATTCCAGAGGTCGGGGCCGCAACAGAGAAGGCTCGCCGTTGAAGTACCAACCGGCATTGGACCGGCGAACCCGAGGAGTTCTTGTTATGCGAGTTTATAAGGGCGGAGCCAGCTAGGAAGAAGAATACGCTTCCTCAGATATGGGAATTTGCTTTTGTAGGAATTTTGAATAAAAACAAAATTGAATTCCCCGAGAGCTTAATGGCATCCCAATGGTACACCACGAGAGGTAACATGGAGAAACTGGTAATTTATCACCACCCGCTGCCAGACATTCTGCACCAACTGCACCGGATGTATGCAAGGGCAGTCTTAGATAGAGAGCGCTAAAGCAGTAGTCGTAGCTCGAGGTGACAAGGGCATGAGTAACTCGCAAGGCGTGGAAGCCTCATCCAGAAAAGGGCTAGTTGTCAACAAGACGGAAAGGCAAAGGCCCCTGGCATTATCGCCCCCCCACCTGCTCCTCCAACCGGAGCCGTGCACATCCAGGAGAGAGACCCCCAGATTCCTTCTGCAGGCCATCCACAGGGGTGGAATACAGTCTTTCCCCTATGGCCAAGGATAAACAATCCTGGCTGGGCCGAGACGCCGACACGCACAGCCACTCAGTCTTGACCAAGGATGAAAAGCTCCTAGAAACCATAAGGATCAATATAAAAGAGGAAAAATAACATTGCTAATACTACAGGCCACCTAACCAAGCAAAAGAAATAGATGAACTTTTTGCTAAACAATTAACAAATGTATGTAGGAAACATACCACAGTAATAATGGGAGACTTTAACTACCCTGGTATCAGTGGAAGACAAACACCCCAGAAGAACAACCTCAGGATTCAAAAAGATCTTGACAGACTTGAACAATCGGCCCTATCCAATAAAACGAAATTTAATCTGAACAAAGCAAGGTTTTACATCTAGGCATGAAAAACAAAGGTACAAATACAGATGAGGCGAACCTGGCTCAAAAATAGTAACTTTGAGAGGGACCTTGGAGTCCTAGTGGACAATCATTTAAATATGAGGCAGCAGTATGTGGCAGCAGCCAGAAAAGCTAATATAATCCTTGGTTGTATAAACAGAGGCATAGAATCAAAATAATAATAGGAACAGTAAGTTATATAATCATATCCATTTTATTCCCTAATCTTAACCTTAATCCTTTCATTCAGATAGTGTCATTGGAATCTGGGAGACTGTTTGAGAGAACAAGAGAAGGAACAAGAATTGGTCAGAGAAGACTGAAATGGCATTCAGCAACTTAAACCAGCTGAAATTTCAAAAACTAATTCAAATAAGCTTTAACCAAAAGTCCAAAGAGGCCAGAAACATATGGCTAAATTTTAAAGGAAAGCAAAAGCACCCGAAAAGGCATCATTGATGCCAGATCTAGTAGATGAATTGTCAAGGTTAAAAAAAACTCAACTAAAGGGAAAGAAAGTGGAAATTGACAATTTATATTGCCAGGAAATGGTGGGAAAATTGATAATCATGATGAAAACAGATTGTGGCTTTAGCTTTCCATGGATTAGATAAACTAGAATGCTAATTGAAGCACAGATTCAATTCCCACTAGATGGATTTTTCACTTTCAGCAAATTTTTGCAGAAATGTACTGAAAGTGAATATTCTGAGACCATGCAGGAATATGGGAATTCAGAGAAACTACTAGAATCAGCAGAACAGTCACCCCCAATTGCAAGAGAAATTAAGAGAACTGAGGTTCGATGGCAGGACAGGATCTTATCCCAGTACTAGGCAAATACATGATACCAGCAGAAGGAATGGTCAAAATCATTTTATGTAAATGAACTTTGCTCCCATTCTGTTGTTTTCAATAAAAGTGAATTTTCTTTCGATTATTATTAAAACAATCAAGGAAAATTTTTCTCTCTGATAAAAAGTTGGTTGATATGTTAAAAAAGATGTTTATAAAAGAAAAAAAATCTATAAGGGTAGTTTGGAGGGAGGGGTCCAAACTGAAGTTTAAAGCTTGTATGTTAAGTCAAAGAAAAAGATGTATTAGAAAGTTTTGATTAAAAAAAAGCGGTTTCTTAAAAAAAAGTTTAGTACTTTGAAGTACTTTGAAGTGGGATTCAAATAATTTAACAACCAGTTCTCTGCCCTAATGACCAGCTGGGTAGGTGTGCCTGGGTGCTCATGTGATTGAGTGGGCGTACCAACTCAAGGTCAGCAGAAGGCAAAGCAAGAAGCAATGGATGGAAACTGAACAAGAGAAGCAACTTAAAACTAAGGAGAAATTTCTAGACAGTGAGAACAGTTAACCAGTAGAACTGCTTGTCTCCAGAAGTTCTGAGTGCTCAATCACTGGAGGTTTTTAAGACTGGACAGCCATTTCTCTGAAATGGTATGGGGTCCCCCCAAGGTCCCTTCTAAGTTTAATTCTGTTAGTCTGACACTTTTCCCAGGCCCTCCACTCAAATTTTGACATCCTCAGTTTTCCTGCCTGAACAGGGGGTTGGACTAGAAGATCTTCAAAGTCCCTTTCAACTCTGTTGTTCTGTTATTCCTGAGCTAAATATGCTAAGGCCCTCATTGGGATCCTATTTCTTTACTCCCTCTGGACTAATGAGTTAAAGAGCTGCCTCTAGACATTCATTCTGATAGATTTTTAGAAACCTGCAGTTAAAGGTTCTTCATGAATCCTTACCCTGTAGATCCAATTCCATTTGGAATTTAATCCCAAGATGATTGCCCTTTTAACATTTGTCTTGACACTTCTCCAAAATGTACCCCCAAGGCTTCTTCCTCCCCCTCTCTCTCACACACACACTCAACTTAAGCAAATTCCCTTGAATTGGAGCCTTTAGGCTGGAAGGTACCTTGGAGGTGTTCTAGTTCAACCTTCTGCTCAAGCCAGAAGACCTCATACATACTTGCAGGTTCACAGACATCCCAGCTTTGGCTGCAGGAACTACAGGCAGCCTTCCCAGTCACACACTTTTCCTCCTGCCACCCCCTGCTAGGTGAGAAGCCCAAAAGAAAGCTCCTGGTCTGGGCACACACACACAGTGGAGCCCTTCCCAGGGAGCAAAACCTTGGATGACGTGATCTGTCTTGAAGGCCTTGAGGGGCTCCAGAGTTTTCTTTTTTCTTTTAAGTAAGGTCAAAGAATTTGAAAGAATACAATAAATTTTGTAAATAAAAACGATGACAGTTCACAAAGATTACTAGGTGCAAATAGAAATACACTTTATTTCCATAGCAAAGAAGACAAAGCAGGAATGGTTAAACTGATTATTTTATTTGAAGAGGAAAATATGTTCTTGTTTGGATATCATGTCTGGAATTTGTGCTTGCAAAGAAAAAATGAAACTTTGACCTTGGTTTTGTTGATTAGAAAGATTTGGTGTTATAAGTAAATGTAAAGGTTCCCCTTACACATACATGCTAGTCATTTCTGGCTCTAGGGTGCGGTGCTCATCTCCGTTACAAAGCCTAAGAGCCAGTGCTGTCCGAAGACATCTTCATGGCCATGTGGCTGGCATGACTAAATGCCTAAGATGCACGGAATGCTGTTACCTTCCCACCAAAGTGTTCCCTATTTTTCTACTTGCATTTTTACATGCTTTCAAACTGCTAGGTTGGCAGAAGCTGGGACAAGTAACGGGAGCTCACTCCATTACATGGAACTAGGGATTCGAACTGCCGAACCACTGACCTTTCTGATCAACAAGCTCAATGTCTTAGCAACTAAACCACCGCATCCCTATGGCTAGTTATATATTAATGTGTAAAAGCAAAAAGTTGAGGTTGGAGTGTGTTTATCTTGGCTAAGAGGAGTTGGAAATCAATGACCCCTTTTCTTTCTTTTTCTGTTTGCCCTTGTATCTCACACCCTCTTTTCCCTGCTCCCTTTCCCTTCTTTGATTTCCTATTTTTCTTTTCTTCTTTGTATTTTATAGAATAAAATAAAAATGATAAATGGATAAAAAGTTGGTTAACGTGCTTAAATCATAGCTAGTGAAATAATGGAGAGAGAAATTAAAGATAATAGTTGGGTTTGGGAATGTTTACAGTATTTGAAAGTAATTCTTGTTCAGTGAAACAGGTGTCCTCAATCTTCAAGATTAATTTAAAGATCTGGTACTTGGTGAGCCATTTGCTTAGAATGATTTTGTGCAGTTGAGTTTATGTATATATTTACAGTTTTGAAAGCATCATCTGTGAGACAAGCCTTTACTCTCAAAGTCTGGAAAATGAAGAGGGATAATAGTTCTAAAATGTCTCTGTATTAGTTAATTAGTTCTGGGCATCCTTAATTGCAGAAACATTAGATTTTACAACTGTTTCAGCAGATAATATAATAAGTCTCCATATCTTTGTTTCATACAATGAAAAATTCTATTTAAAATTCTTTTATGTCTATTATTTTTCTTTATGTTATCTTTCTGCTGCAATCATGCTATAATTCTTTTTTAAATATTTATCTGTCTGGTGTTTTATTGTGAGCAACTCTAGTCCTCCTCGCGGGAGAGAGGGGAGAAGCATACAAGTCCAAAATAAATAAATAAATAAATAAATAAATAAATAAATAAATAAATAAATAAATAATTCATCCAAACCAAAAAGGCTGGTTTGAACTCTAAGTCCTATTTCAAATGTTCAGTAAAATTTGAAATTAGAAGGTATGTAAAATTTAGTAAAAGATTTGTATAAATTCTATATATTTATGTGTTGGGGCAGAGACCTTTCAAATTGGTAAACAGTTCAGTTTGTTTTAAATTCTATTTTGGAGCAGACTAAATTTAGTGATACCTATCCATTGACCTAATTCTAGCTCAGCAAACTAATCTTCCTGACATGAGAATATAGACTTGTTTTCTCTGCTTTCTAATTTTATCATAATAAATTGAGTGTACATTAAACATATTTTATGCTCAACTTTTAGGCAATAAAGCAGTCAATAGATAAGGAGATTATCACTTGGGAATTATCTAAAACTTAATTCAAAACATTGCTGTAATAAATCTGAAGTTTTAATTTTTTTTCAAGCAGCCAAATCTATCCATTTCATGAGAACATAAATATTCTTTGTGCCAATTCCAAAAGACCCTAAAGAATGGAGCTTTGTACAATCATTTCATGCTAGGTTATGCTAACAAATTCTGATATTTCAGTGGGAATTATTTAGAAGTATGCATAATGAGCATGTGTGCATGTGTACATATGCATTTTGTCCAAAGTGAATAACAATCAGATCAGTGTTCAGAAAACCCAGCATTAATTCAAAATGACACATTCAGGAGAACATCATTTAAAAATCCTGACATACATGCATGGTGGCAGCAAGGCAAAGGATGACATAACAGAGATCTCTTGGCAAGTGGCAAGTAAGCCCAACAAATCAAACTCAATGCCACTACAATGGAAATAACCATATAAAGATATATATAGTTAGATATATATGTTATATATATATAGTTAGGCTGGTTAAATATGTGCAAAATAAGGAAAAAAAGATGATGATGACAACCCACATTTTCTCCTGTTGAGAAATAGTTCTTAAATAGATGAGAGTTTATTAGTCAGATTTTGAAATACAGCAGCAGTATGCTTGAATGAGTAACAGATTCTCTATTCTTGGAGAGATGTTGAACCAAGACCTAATTATGTCATGCTGTTAATAAACCTACTGTTTTCTGAATGATGTGGTAGCTTGAATTATCTTAAATGGGACAGATGATTGGTTTAATGTCCCACAGAGAGTGCCATTCCAAAGGCTGTATCATAGAAGCATTTTTGTAGCCTCTGGAAAATGGAACAAAAGAATCCAGTCATAGGAATTTGACCAGCTTGTTACTTAAAGAGGGGAAAATAAAGCTAGATATGATCAGTCAAGCAAATCAATTTTTATGGAATGCCAAGAGTCTATAATTTGTACAGCTTCCACAATTTATCAATCATAAACATAAGCTAAAAAGATCTTTGTAAAATTGGGCTATAATATCTTTTATCCATTTTATTTTAGTTAATTTGTCTCATCAAATAGTATTTCATTAAAATTAATCAGAGTTCATTTCCAAACCTGTAAAGTTCCAGTATCCTTGGTTTTTCAGTTCATGTGGTTATCTTTTAGTCCTTTCCTTGTACTTGCTCCAAGCTTTGTTTCAGAACTTCCCTTTGATCCTAACTTTTGGCTTTTAATATTGCTCCTGGTTCTCATCTGTTGTTGTTTGTTGTTAATTTCATTGTTTTTCCTGGTACAACTCCCAACCCTGTTGAGTCTTGGGTCTGCACTATGATCCATATAGAAAGATTCAAAAATAGAGGCACAGAGTTTGTAAAATTGCATAGTGATTGAATTAGGCACATTATATAAACATAGGTATCAAAACAACCCTTAAGGATTTGTGATAGTGGCTATTCATAGGACATATAGTCAGTACCATTTCAATATCCTGCCAGTTACAATTTCAGCTACTATAGCTATTTCTGCTAATAAAGTGCACATTTGTCTGGTATCCCAAATTAGCTGAATAAATTTGTTGGAATCAGCACTATAACTCCACCATCAGCCCCCAACACACACACACACACACACACACACACACAGAGTCTAGAGTCTTTATATAGCAAACATCTTTTTTCACTGCTGTCAGATTGTGGTAGATCATCTTCATTTTTTTCCATAATTTAACTGGGATCTAGGGAAAGTCTTCAAGTACAGCTGAAACTCAAAAAATTAGAATATCGTGCAAAAGTTCATTTATTTCAGTAATGCAACTTAAAAGGTGAAACTAATATATGAGATAGACTCATTACATGCAAAGCAAGATAGTTCAAGCTGTGATTTGCCATAATTGTGATGACTATGGCTTACAGCTCATGAAAACCCCAAATCCACAATCTCAGAAAATTAGAATATTACATTCAATCAATAAAACAAGGCTTGTACATAGAACAATATCAGACCTCTGAAAATTAGAAGCATGCATATGTATTCAGTACTTGGTTTGGGCCCCTTTTGCAGCAATTACTGCCTCAGTTCGGCGTGGCATGGAAGCTATCAGCCTGTGGCACTGCTGAGGTGTTATGGAACACCAGGATGCTTCAATAGCGACCTTCAGCAATTCTGCATTGTTCAGTCTCATGTCTCTAATCTTTCTCTTGGCAATGACCATAGATTCTCTATGGGGTTCAGGTCAGGAGAGTTTGCTGGCCAATCAAGCACAGTAATCCCACGGTCATTGAACCAGATTTTGGTGCTTTTGGCAGTGTGGCAGGTGCCAAATCCTGCTGGAAAATGAAGTCAGCGTCCCCATAAAGCTCATCTGTGGAAGGAAGCATGAAGTGCTCCAAAATCTCCTGGTAGATGGCTGCGTTGACCCTGGACTTAATGAAGCACAGTGGACCAACACCAGCAGATGACATGGCTCCCCAAATCAACACAGACTGTGGAAACTTCACACTGGACTTCAAGCATCTTGCAGTGTGTGCCTCTCCATTCTTCCTCCAGACTCTGGGTCCTTGATTTCCAAATGAGATGCAAAAGTTGCTCTCATCAGAAAAGAGGACTTTGGACCACTGAGCAACAGACCACGTCTGTTTTTCTTTAGCCCAGGTAAGACACTTAGCCCAGGTAAGACACATTTGAAGCCCATGTCCAGGATCCGTCTGTGTGTGGTGGCTCTTGATGCACTGATTCCATGCCTCAGTCCACTCCTTGTGAAAGTCCCCAGCACTTTTAAATGGCCTTTTCCTGACAATCCTCTCCAGGCTGTGGTCATCCCTGCTGCTTGTGCACCTTTTTCTTCCACACTTTTCCCTTCCACATAACTTTCTATTAATGTGCTTTGATACAGCACTTTGGGAACATCCAACTTCTTTTGCAATTACCTTTTGAGGCTTTCCCTCCTTATGGAGGGTGTCAATGATGGTTTTCTGCACAACTGTCAGGTCAGCAGTCTTTCCCATGATTGTGATTCCTACTGAACCAGACTGAGAGACCATTTAAAGGCTCAGGAACCCTTTGCAGGTGTTATGGCTTAATTAGCTGATTAGAGTGGGACACTTTGAGCCTAGAATATTGCACCTTTTCACAATATTCTAATTTTCTGAGATTGTGGATTTGGGATTTTCATGAGCTGTCAGCCATACTCATCACAATTATGACAAATCACAGCTTGAACTATTGCATGTAATGAGTCTATCTCATATATTAGTTTCACCTTTTAAGTTGCATTACTGAAATTAATGAACTTTTGCACGATATTCTAATTTTTCGAGTTTCACCTGTGCAGATAATGTAATGAATCTAAAACCATCAGCATATGTCTTACTTCATTTTTAAAACTTCCTCTTTTGATCCCATTAGTATAATTGGTTTGTATAATTTCAAACACACGCAATGTTTCATTTACTTAAAAAGATACTATCAGTGAATAGAAAATTAATGTTTATTTTAAAAGACTCATTATAATATTGTCTGAATATAAGAAAAGGAGAAAGTCAGGGAAAGAGGGAAGAAAAAAATAGAGCAATTTGCTAAGACTCTTGCCATAATAACCTTTAATGAGCAGAGATCAAACCATCCGCCATGCTGAAAGTGAAATATATATGCTATCATTACTATTAACTCCTAAGGCTGATTTCTATTTCAAAATAAGGTCTCTGAATACCTTGGAATAATAAGGAATAATCAAGAATGTCTGGAATATATTTTGTTAAATGAAAATACAGTCTTTCTTTTTAAAATTAGGAAATGTTGTCCTGGGCTTCAGCGGAATATTTAAAATACTTGATCTCATTAATCCTCTACAGTGCTTCCTCAAATATTACTAACCTGTTCAAAAATAAGTCAATTAATATGATGCTGTTTCTGTATGCACTTAGTCTAGGAGTTTGATGATGGATCTTGTAAGAGCTGTCATTTCATCTCCTTTCTGCTACTTTAAGAACAGGAGAAATCCTACCAATAGCCAGAGGGAGGGAGCTTTCTCAGCAGAATTTTAATAACCTAAAATGACAGAACATCCTGAATTATTTGTTATTATAAGAGGATAAGTACTCTTCCATACCAAAGATCTAATAGTTATTTTCATTATAGATTATCTTGCTTACTTTGCAATGAGACTAAATCTCAGATTCATGAGACTTGGTACATGTATTGCAGTGGATTAATTTACTGAAAATAATTCTGTGTTTTCTCAAAATTGGGCAGGTTGAAAGCTTCCGCTTTTCATTGTGAATTAATCCTTATTTGGAAGTGAGAACAAAAATGTATTACTCTTTTGATCTTTTATATGTCTTCCAAGAAATATGGAGCAAGCTCAATTAGGCTCTTCTGGGAAATTTAATGCACCCTATTTTATAGTGGAAGGACTTTGTAGAAACATCTGATTTCTAACGTAAGTCTGTTCTGGATGAGAACATTGACAACTCAAAGAGAAGGCTTTAGGATTTTATTTTAAAAGAGGCATGTGGGAGTTTGCCTACCTTAATCTATGTGTCTCCAAAGTTCAGAGCAATTCAACCAGGCTATATATTGTTAAAAGAGACAAAAGTGTAACTATACAATTCCTTCTGTTTGAAGTTAAGACTAATAGATGAGCAATGTAAACCTTTCCCCTTCTCCCCTTACAGCCACTGCCCAAAATTATTCTCCTATAATGTGTTAGATTACATTTCTGATCATACTCAAGTACTTAAAGCATAAAATGTATAAACTTTATTCTAGAATATCCAAAATCATGTTGCATGATAGATTTAGAATATAGCTTTTTTTCACTCAAAAACAAAAAACAAAAACAAAAAACAGAGGGTGGGCATGTGACATACATTTACCTAAAATTGGGGTTACCACCTGTAAACTGCAAAAACCTAAACAATCTCTCGAGTAGGGCTGTCAAACTCCTGGCCCGTAGGCCAGATGCATCACATACTGGCCATGCCCATGCCCATGCCCACTATAGCAAAGGGGATTAACAGGGGTGGGATTCAAAATTTTTAACAACCGGTTCTGTGGGTGTGACTAAGTTGGTGGTCATGGCTTGGTGGTCATGTTATTGGCTGGGTGCGGCCAATTCAATATCACTCACATCGAGGCACGCATCTCCTCGCCTGGCCTCTCATGACTGGGGATGCTGAAACAGTTGTAAGTGTGAAAAATGGTCATAAGTCACTTTTTTCAGTGCCATTGTAACTTTGAATGGTCACTTCACACAAGCAAAGTACCAACAAAGGAGGGGGGAAAAACTCCAGAGAAGTTCTTGAGACAGGAAGTCTAGTCCTGCCAAGAATGTAATAAGGGTTAACAGAGAGACAGTTTCTGTAAGCAACACCAGAATGTTTCCTTCCTGCCTTCCTTACAGGATTAGGCCAGTAATTTCTTCTAACAACCGGTTCTCCAAATTGCTTAGAATGTTAACAACTGGTTCTAGCGAATAGGTGCGAACTGGTAGAATCCCACTCGTGGGGAAAAAAGTCCCAATACATCACGTGATGCTGCCATGACAACATGAGTTTGACAACCCTGCTCTAGAGGAAATGGGTAAGATAGATGTTTCTGGTCTTTTTACTCCCATCTAGTAATCACAAGGATTTTTCTTCCCAGATATATGAAAACTTTCTTCATTTTCTGATTTGTGATAACATCTCAAGGTACTTAAATAGTCCATAATGCTTGTTTTTATTTCAAAATGTTCCTGTTAAATCCTGCTTTGCTCTGGGCCTCAAAATTCAAATGTTTCTTGTTATGTATGTAGGTTTGAATGTCATTGGTTTAGTTTGAACTGAATTCTTAAAATAGAATTGTTTTTTTGACATCATTAGGTTTACCAGATTTGGACTGGGAAAACCCCAGAAAGCAGATACAAAAAAAACATTTAACTTTTAGCTCTGAAAAAACTTGGTTCCTGCAACATATGAAAATGAACTGGAGATTAAGAGCATGGGATCAGTATTATACAATAATTCATTGGACTTGCCTTGCCTTCAGAAAGTGTAGGTGCTCCATCAGTGGAGGTTTTAAGAAGAGACTGGACAGCCATTTGTCTGAAATGGTACAGTGTTTCCTGCTTGAGCAGGGGGCTGGGCTAGAAGACCTCCAAGGTCCCTTCCAACTCTGTTATTATGCTATTCTGAAATTGCTGACTAATATTATTCTGTAACAAAATAGTTTAATTAAACAACATGTTTAGAACCATGGCTAAATTTTCACAATACATCGAAGCCCCCAGTCCAACATAATACCACTGAAAAAGAAAAACAAGAAATCCAAGAAACCAGCATGGTTTCATTCCAGATGGTAGATGTCTCAGAACAATTGTACCATATCTTTCAATAAAGCACAGAGATCCACCAGCGGATTGGAAAAAAGCTGTTATGGTTCCCAATTTTTTTAAAAAAATGGGGAAGTTGAGCGGGAAACAGAGCCAGGAAACTACAGACCAATCAGCCTAACATCAATACCTGGAAAAATACTGAAAAAAAAAAAAAAAAACCAACCCCAGATCTGTGAACATCTACAAACAAAGTTATAACTAGTAGCCCTCACAGGATTGCCCAACCAATCTTATTTCATTCTTTGACAGTGACTAAATTAGTAGACCAGCTAAATGCTATGGGCATACTTAGACTTCAGCAAGGCATTCAACAAAGTAGACAACAACCTACTTCTTGGTAAACTAGAAAAATGTGTGTTAAACAACATCATCACTAGATGGATTTATAACTGGCTGACAAATCATACTCAAGTAGTCCTTGATGGTACTGCACCTACATGGAAGGAAGGAAGCGGCAGGGTACCACAAGATTCCATCTTAGGCCACATCTTAAATATCTTCATAAATGGCTTAGATGAGGGAATAGAAAGGGAATTTATCAAATTTGCAGCTGGCAGGACTAGCCAACATCCCAGAAGACAAGTTCAGGATCCAAAAAGATCTTAATAGACTTTAACAATGGACCTTATCCAACATCATGAAATTTAATGTGGAGAAAAGCAAGTTTTTATGCCTAGGCAGGAAACACCAAAGGTACAAGAACAGATTAAGCAAAACCTGGTTCAAAAACAGGAACGGTAAGAGGGACCTCGGAGTCAGTGGATGATCATTTAAACATGGGCCAGCACTGTGAGGCAGCAGCCAAAAAAACCTAATACAATCCTTGGTTGTTTAAACAGAGGCATAGAATCAAAATCATGTGATGTGTTAGTATCTTTAGTAAGACCACACCTGAAATACTGCATCCAGTTTCGGTCACCACATTTACAAAAAAGATGATGAGATTTTGGAAAAAGTGCAAAGAAGAGTAACTAAGATAATTAAGTGCCTAGAGACAAAACATATGAAGAACAGCTACAGAAATTGGGTATGGCCAGTCTAGAGAAAAGAAGGACTAGTAGGAACATGATAGCAGTATTTCAGTATTTAAGGGGCTGCCACAAAGAAGAGAGGGCCAACATTTTCCCAAGCACCAGAAGGCAAGACAAGAAACAATGAATGGAAGCTAATCAAGGAGAGAAGCAATCTGGAATTAAGGAGAAAGGTGAGGACGATTCACTAGTGGAACAGTTTGCCTTCAGAAGTTGTGGATACTTCTGTAAGTGGGTAAATCACTGGAAGTTTTTAAGAAAAGACTGGATAGCCACCTATCTGAAATGGTATAGAGTCTCCTGCTTGAATCAGGGGTTTATTATTTATTTATTTATTTATTTATTAAATTTATATCCCACCTCTCTTCCCCCCATCGGGGAACTCGAGGCGGCATACAACAAGATAAAAACATTTTCCTATACAATATAAAACCAAAAACTCATCCATACCATTCAGACATACACGAGGGAAGAACAGAGACTTAGTTCCATGCCTTCTGACAAAGCCAGGTCTTAACGGCTTTGCAGAAAGCAAGTAGATTGGGGATGGTTCTAATCTCCACAGGGAGCATATTCCAAAGGGACTGTGCCACTACAGAGAAGGACCTAGCCCGCGGGCCCGCCAGCCGACATTGCCTGGCCGACGGTATCCAGAGCAAGCCTTCCCTGTGAGATCTAACTTGTAGCTGTGGATCCAGAAGGACCCCCAAGTTGCAAACTCGTTCTGAGGGCAGCAATTTCTCTCCCCCCAGTACCAAAGTTGGACTAAAGACCTCCAACATTCCTTCCAGCTCTATTTGTGATTGAAATTCACGATTATTTTGGGCTATTATGTTGAGTAAGGCCATGCTTGATTTAAGCCTGTTAGAATTTTGGGTATTGGTCCACACACCTTAAAGTTCCTGAGGTTGAGAAACACTAATTTGAGTTTTTTTGTAGTTAATATTTTTCAGTGTAAATGCCACCTTGTGCATTGTACTCCTGGGAAAACAGGTGGGATGATGGAACTTTCCCTATGGATTTTTGTCAATCATCTGTGTGTGAGGAAGAAAGGGAGATAAAGCTATGGATGATTTTGAAAATCTTAGATTACAAAACTTGGTGATAAAAAAAGAGAAATATCATGCTCTTGTTTTCCTGTTTCCTCTAGCTTTTGGATTTTATTTTGACACACCTTTTGGGAGGCAGACTCAAGGAAAGTAATTTTCATACTCTTATTTGGGATTAATTCCAGATGGATTCTGTGGTACTTATAAATATGTAGAAGGCTGCAGCATTAAAGCTGATCCAGAGGCTACCCTGCAACATAGCACTAGTGTATAAATAATTGTTGTTCATTTGGGTTATGTGCAATATAAATTAATGGTTTTCAAACATTTTATCCCAGCCTCCTTTACATTTTTAAAATGAGTATCTCACACAAGCACTTTGGTTTATATGGCTCACATTTATTTATTTATTTATTTATTTATTTATTTATTTATTTTCAAGCGATTATAAGATAATAGGTATAAGTATAAACATAGTTATGAACACATGAAATGGATACATATAAGAAAAATAAAAGAAACAATAGGACAGGGACGGTAGGCACATTGGTGCGCTTATGCACACCCCCTACAGACCTCTTAGGAAAGGGGTGAGGTCAATATTAGACAGTCTAAGGTTAACGTTTTTGGGGTTTGGGGAAGAAACCACAGAGTCAGGTAGAATATTCCAGACATTGACCACTCTGTCACTTCTATTGATATTTACTATATTAGAAATTAAAACTGAGACATTTAAAATATTTATTTGATCCCCTTTATAGGCCTCAGAGACATTCAGACTATACTTTGAGAATTACTGATATAAACAAAGCAAAAATTTGGATATATGGGAACTTGAAAGTGATTCAAAACACATTTAAAAAACTAGCTCTTCATTACATTCTGAAAATGGCTCTTGCATTATTTTTAATTTTATATTGAACTTGGACAAAATGTTTTTGCATCCACACACAAAAAAGGCAAAACTTCAATTGCACCATCAATTGTTGAGAAAAATCTTAACATTTTTCGCCATACATTGTGGACACTCCAAGGAATACAACTGCAAACATTTAATAATCCTTCCCTAAAAGTAAAATTACTATATTTCATTTGAATTAAGTTGACTATACTTTAGCCCTACACAGGCATAACATAACTTGTATCACAGTGAATTTAGAGGAACACAAGAAAGCTAAGTTAGTTTGAAATCAACCAGTATGATTTCTAAAAAAACAAAAACAAATGTGTAAAAACTGATCATGTAATACAGACATGTCAAACTCAAGCCCGCGATGCATTTAGATCTGGCCCATGGGGCCGCCTTGGAGACAGCAAGGAGATGGTCCCTGCAGCCTTGGCCCTGGCCACCAACCCGACTGGGTGCTCCACCTGGGCCTCTACACCCACCTTCCTCTACAGCACTCCTCCCCCAAATAAGCTTGGAACCCCACTTTCTTTCCCACTGGATGCATTGACAGCTGTCTTTGCCCCTGACCACCACCAGCCATCCAGCCAGCCTGCCTGCTTTTTTACTGTCTCTCTAGGATTGGCCAAGGTCACTGGGAGCAGTGTGAAAAGGAGGAAGGGGTGGAGGAGCAGTAGGTGGAGGCATATGAGCCCAGCTCCTGCAGGGCCAGTGGCACTGATGCTGGCATTGCTGCTGGGGCTCTGAAAAGTGGAGTGGGAGAAATGGAGGTTGCTGTGATTTTTGCCCCTTCCCCATCTTAGCCACATACCTCCATCTTGGGGGTGGTGGCAGCAGGGGAGAGCTATGAGGGGTAGCCAGAGGGAGAATGGAATGAGAGCTGGAGGGGAGGCCTCTTCTACTCCATATAACACTCACTTCCCTAGGTGGCTCTGCTGCAGACATTCAACTGCTACACTGAGCTTGCAGCAGAAGTTTGGCATGTGTGTGCTTTCCAGACCAGGCTCCAACCTTCATTCACCAGCTGCCTCCATCTGCCAGCCTGTCCCAGGCTGGTCCCCTCCAGATGTGGTCTGTTGAGCTACAAATTTCTTTCTCTTCCCCCACCTCTGAGCAGCAAAGTTGGCTTTTGCATGAAGGTATTCTTAAGCACTTTCCATGTTTATACTGTAAAATAAAATAGCCTCTTCGGCCGGCTGGCTGAACTCCTTCCTTCTTTCCATCCTTCCTTCCTTCTTTCCTTTCTTTCTTCTTTCCTCCTTTCTTTCCTTCCCTCCCCCAATGGCTTCTTTATTCAGCTAAGCCCACCCAGCCAAGCCCAATTGGTCACTGTGAATAGTCATAGTCTTACTTCCAATTGGCCCTTTGAGGGCAACCATAATGCTCATGTGGCCCTCAATGAAATTGAGTTTGACACCCCTGATGTAATAGTACATCAGATAGAAGTCCCTTTTGTTCAGAGCTCACATAGGACTTATGTAACAATTTTAAAATAAGAGGAATTCCTTTTTTCCTTGTAAATTTTTAAAATAATATAAAAATCACTATTTACAACTGCTCACTAGCTGTTGTGCCCTATTGATGTTACTAGTTTCTCAAATTTTTATTCTTAAAAATAATATAAATATTCTTACGATGTATACATTTGTTCAGATTTATTTAGTTATTCATTCAGCACTTCTAGATGTAACTTTTGTTTCTTAAAATACTTTTATTAAGTTTTTGTTATTTGTTTACTTTTAGTTTTTCTTATTATTTAAAACACATGTGTAAATACTTCACATACTAAAAATCCTAATGTGTATCGTATTTGCACATACAGCATCTTGCTCCACTGTCTTTTCTTCTCCATTTTTTAGGATACCAAATATGAAATAGTTTCCTATGTTTCAAGGCTGCATAAATCATTTAGATTGTTTTCCACTGCCACAAAAATATTTACATTTTTAATTTGATATGTTTATCTTTTATCTTTTAATTATTATTTTTCCTCATGCATGATCTATATAGTTGATGTAATCTATTTCACAAGTTATCTGCTTGCATTTATTTGTTTATTTACTTTCTATAGCCATCCATCTCCAGGAGTGACTCTTTAGCTAAGCAGCAGGGATTTCCTTCTGATCAGAGGTCAGTGGAAGTACCAGGTTACAATTAGGAAGAGTGTAAGAGGTGCCTTGGGTGCCAGATGCTGGAGATTATGGAAGTGAACACAGCAGGGAGCACCATAAAAGCCTCTTATACTCAGATATGGTGATATGTGTACATAGAATGGTTGAATGTCTCAAAGGTGCATTTTCAAAAGGCAACTGGACTTTCTTCATTTTTCCTTGAAGTCTTTCACTTCTCATCCAAGAAGCTTCTTCTTGAGAAGAAGAAACATCTTCAAGGAAAAACAAAGAAAGTCCAGCAACCTTTTGAAAAAGCACCTTTGGAATAACCATGACCTGGATGACTGAGAATTTCCACAGACATTTAGAATGGTTGAATGTAATCTTATGCTTATTGTAACACAAGGTCCTGGCAAACAAAAACCACATTCTAGTCACTATCTTCTTCCATAATTAAATACATTGCATCTTGTACCTTTTCATGTCTATGTTAGACATATGCTATTAATATTATACTGTTTACAAACAAGTTATGTGAATATGCAGCTTTGTGTATAAATCAAGGAACTACTAGATTATCAGAAACAGTTCTGAACAGGAACTATGCTCATTCTGGCTTCAGCTCATACAAATAATAGATTCATAATGAATATATAATAATATTCTTACTATTACTATAAGGTGCAATACTTTTATTAAATATAATATTTGTCGTATTTTCAATACAATTATACACATAATATGCTTTTGCTGGAAATATGACACCTGACTACAGTAATGTTTCTTCAACTTATCTAGCTTCTCATTTGAATTAATTCTCCATGAATCTTCCTCTCTGGGGTCCCTATCCAACTTTTCCTGACAGCATGCCAATTCTCCATAGTAACACACCATCTGTCATATTATTAATCCAACATTTTGCATACAAAATCAAAGTCAAAAAGTTTCCAGGATCAATCTAATTCAATATCTTATCATACTAGCTTTCCTTAATAGCTATAACTCAATTTCTCAAGCAATAACTAATGCAGTTTTCACCATGCTTTTGTAAGCTTGTACAATTTCAGTGAAAAAATGAATAGAATAAATTGCCAAATAGAAATTATAATAGAAATATGTTAATTTGGGTCCTGAAACATTTCTCATTTTACTTATCAGAACAAGATTTCACCAAAGATGCTTAAAGTGGATAAATACAGCAATATATAATTAGTCACAGTGCTCTCTTATTTCATTCACTGTAATTCTGTTAATAGTGATGCCCATAACCCATAATTCAGTTATGTGAAGCTTTTCCAATGAATTTAAAGGAATCTAAGAACTTTCAGAAATTCGACCTGGGAGTTGAATGGATGTTTTAAACAGTTGGTGTGTTTTTCTTTTGTTTTGTTTTTTTCAAAATAGAATTTTCTAATGGTGCAATATAGGTTTATGGGACAAATGTTTCAGACTTAATCCTTATATTACACTTTTATACAATAATTCCATCAATTGTCATTTTTTTTCTGTTTGCTATGTGCCAGCCCCATTAGGTAGATCAAAACAGAAAATCATTCCCATAGGAAGTTTAAAATTATTTTTAATGAAATTAGCTACCATGATGGAGTCTTGCAAATCAGATTGCCTTGTATCCTCTCCTATTTGTGCTTTATGGAATCTATTCATAATAGTGTAAATGCAAAACCTTTTAATGGAAAATCTGCCTGATATTGCCACTCAAGACTATGTTCTTACTTTATTAATGACATCCTCATTTCCTTTTTAATGGAAAGTAGTCTAAACAACCCCTTTATTTACTAGGTAATAAAAAACATCTATTTTGTTTTAATTATAATTTAACAATATTAAAATAACTCCACACACACACACACACACACTCACACACACACACACACACACATAACTTCTACAGGAAAAAAAAGATGTCAGAGATCCATACATCCCCAAAGAAAATTCTAAATATGCTATAGAACAGTGATCCTCAACTGGGGGCTGTCATAGGAGGTCTGTAAAGGCTTGAAGAAATGTTATAATTTAAATCCTTGGTGGTTCATGGCCATGGTCTGTGGCCATAAAAGGTATGTAAAGGGATTCATGGTGAAGAAAAGGTTGAGAACCACTGCTATAGGGCTTTGGTTCCTATTTATCAATGTAATGCTTATATGAATACACAAGCATCTCTTAAAATTCGTTCAAAGTTTACAAAATTATCTATGCAGAGAGTCTTGATGTAAACAAACATACTTGTGCTTGCCTCTAGATGCCAACAGAATTGTGTATGTGTCTGTATCCTAATCTGTATTAGCAAACACAGACTTAAGCCAGATGGAGTACAGTTGTTTTCATGTTACTTGGCAATATTCTCTGAGATCATAACTAAACTAAATTTGACATTGTTATAAACTTTTGTGTGTGTGTATGTGTTCATGTGTGTATTGAAAATTAATACATTAAAACTTTCAACTCATTGCCTATTCACATATTTCCTCATATGTAACCTAATTAGTCAAGGGTTTTTTTGCAAATAAAGTGAATTTCTGTTGAAGCCATAAATGAGGATTTATTTATTTTTTGGTTAAGTATCGTGTTCTGGCATATATTTCAGCACTGAGGCCCATTCAAAAAACATTTTGAACATTCATTGTTGAAAATATTCAAATGTTGGCAAATAAATTAAATGGACTGGTCAAACATTTTCATATACCAATTCTGGAGCTAAAAAGGCAAGCTCAGACTCTTCCTCATAATAACTAGCATTGCTGATTGCTGACACACAAAGGAAGCCAATAAAACATTATCAATATCTTTTTAATACTGTTTAATCTTATAATTCTCATTTACCATTGTTCAGTCCTTACCATTTTAGTCTAGTGTTCTTTATCTAACTATTAATGTGAATGATGGTGTATTTTCCACCATAAGTACAATCATTGCTGAAAAACCTATATATGGATAAACATGTATTACTATTTGTTTCCCCTCCCCCTAAGAACCCTTATGCATATTGAAAAGGGCATGCTATCCAGAGAGAAGGGAAGAAACAGAATATGTAAAAAGCTACTAAGAATCCACCAGAATGTCACCATATACGCTTTAAAGAAAGTCTCTGCAATCCCAAAGTTAGACCTATACAGCAATTATTCAAGGATTGGCTTCTGTGTTGCGGGGTGTGAGTTTTGTAACTCTGTATGCCAGTTCATACCCTAATGTAAGAATTAATATAAATTTCTTCCCTGACTAAATTATTTAAAAAGCATTGTTTTCTCTCCTATATCACTTTTGTAAAACTGTACAGAAACTTCAATGTGTATTCTCAGCTGCAAACTTAAATCATCATTATCATCATGATCATAAACTAGAAGTTTATTTTCTCTTCCCTGAACTAGTGCATTCTGTGCAAAAGGTATGATTTAGTTTTACAGAAGTAGTTTGATAATATGGTTTTCACTCTTTTTTAACTTTTCTAATCATTTGATAAAAGAAGACCAAAATAAAATTCTCATTATGTGAATTATTTCAAATGAGAAAAGTGGGATTCATGTCAGATTCACATTAAAACATATGCAAATTAATACTTTTAGCCTATAGTTAAATATATCAAAGAATTCTGGTGTGCTCAGGTAATCATTGCTTGTAAAATTGAAATGAAGACTGTCTTAATTCTCCAAAGAACAGAAATATTTGATCAAGACAATCTAATCCAATATTCTGTTTCCATAGACACTAAGCAGTTAACCCTGGGAGTCCCACAAACATTTCAGGAGCTTAATGGAATTTGTTATGGTGTACAGCATGATATTTTACTGTGGCTACTCTTAGTTTTCTCCATGAATGTGTTCAGTGTTCTTATTAAGCCATTGAAATTGCTGATCAACATCAACATGAAAGCAGATTTCACTACTCAGGCAACAACAACAACAACAACAACAACAATAATACCCCCCAACTCTATTTTGGAGCTCTACTTCAAGAGAACTGTTTTCTACTCTGAGCTATCATAGCAATATTTATTTATTTTATTTATTTTATTTTATTGGACTTATATGCTACCCCATCTCCGACAACTCGGGGTGGCTCACAATTAAAACATACAAATACAATAAATAGATTAAAAAAGAATTAAACCATTGTGAAGTCCAATAAAGCCGAATTAAAGTTAAAACTATCCCATACCCCCCACGAGGTAATCACAGCCCGACCTGGTCAAATAGCCAGGTCTTCAAATCGCAGCGGAAGGTGCGGAGGTCAGGGGCCTGACGGAGGTCCAGAGGCAGTTGGTTCCATAAGTCCGGGGCCGCCACAGAATAGGCTCACCGCTGGGGAACCACCAGCCGACATTGACTTGCCAATGGGACCCCGAGGAGCCCCTGCCTGTGTGTCTGTACAGGGCGGTTGGTCCTCGATATCGGCAGGAGGCGCTCCCTTAAATATTGTGGACCCATGTCGTGGAGGACTTTGAATGTTAAAGCCAAAACCTTGAACCTCACCCGGAGTGCAACCGGCAGCCAATGCAGGCCGCGCAGGAGGGGGGTAATATGGGAGAATCGGGTAACTCAGATCCATTTGTGTGTGGACCTTCAATGTTGGAAGGTCTTGTTTAGCCATATCATTCTGCTGGGCTGCCTTCTACTTTAGATCTGCTACTGTGCACCCTTTTGGTTTTGGTCCAGAATAGTGAAATATACTCTCCTTTGCCCCAAACATGCTTTTTCGAGAGGCAACTGGACTTTCTTGCTTTTCTTAGAAGATGTTTCACTTCTCATCCAACAAGCTTCTTCAGCTGTGACTGAATGGTGGGGAATGGAAGGATTTATACTGTCTCTTGAAAAAGTACTACCTTTGGACAACCATGACCTCGATGACTGAGAATCTCCATAGATTCCCTCCTTTCTTTCCCATTCTTTGGTTTCTTTTTTTACTGTTATTGTTCCCCTTTTAATTCTTTAAGTTGCAACATGAGCATATTGAAAAAAAGCTACAACGAATGCAATGTCTTTGCTTACATGAATGGAACCATCAGTTATTCTCTGTGGACAGAATGTAGGCATGTCAGGGCAACATGTTCTCTTTTCAATGATCATTAGAGCAAACATGATACAATAAGGATGTATTAACTATCAAAGGAAAGAACATGAGAAGGTCTGTAATGATATCTTTGTCTGAAAACATCTTGGAAAGCAAGAGAAATGAATTGAATTAGTGAGGACAGTATATTCCCTAAGGGGAAAGACAGACATTGGTTGATCCATAAAGGCAGGGATGGGATCCGACTGGTGTAACTACTGGTTCTGTTGCTCTGCATTGCACGCATGTGTGCGTACGCGCGCGAGTCGCGTGAGTGCAATTTACGACCTGCTGAGCTTCCCAGACAGCTGAGCAGTGCTGTGTGCAAGTGCGCAGTGGTTGAAAAAGCACTTCTTTCCTGCTTTTTCAACTGCAGCTGTGTCACGCAAAGCAGCTCTGGTTGAAAATGCAGGAAATAAAGGTAAGGTAAGAGCCCGGGCGGGCAGTTGGGCCAAAACAGCAGCAGACATAGAACCGTTCTATGTATGCTCTCTGTTTGCTGCTTTTCATAGCAACCGGTTCTAAAGAAGTGGACAGAACCGATAGAATCCCACCCCTGCATAAAGGCCCACAAGAAAGTCATCTCCTCTTGGCATGGATGGCAAGGAAAAAAAGAAGAGGAATCAGCAACCATGTCTTTTAGCAGCCATAGTCCAAACTGAGCACCATCCCAGTCCAATTGCTAAATCACTTCACCCCAGACTGGAATTAACAAAATCAGTTTCATGAACAATTGGATTAACACAGGAGAAATAATTTTAATTTGCAATGTAGAATTGTCCATAGCATCAATCCAGTATCTAATTTTGGTCAATTTTAAAGGGACAACTAGACAACCCCTGTGTTTAGTTATTGTTAACTCTAAATTACTGGACTACATATTTGTCCAGAGCTTCATTAGCATACTGAACTACAGATGGTCCTTGACCTACAATTGAGTCCAAAATTTCTGTTGCTAAATGAGACACATGTTAAATGAGTTTTGTCCCATTTTACCACCTTTCTTGCCATAGTTGTTAAGTGACTCACTACAATTGTTAAGTTAATAACATGGTTGTTAAGTGAATGTGGCTTTCCCATTGGCTGTATTTGTCAGAACAACATAAAACATGATCATATTAGCCTGGGATATTGCAACCATCATAAATATGAACCAGTTGCCAAATATCTGAAAGTTGATCACATGGTCATGGGGATCCTGCAAGGGTCCTAAGAGTGAAAAATGATTATGTCACTTTTTTCAGTGCTGTTGTAACTTCAAATGGTCACTACACAAACTGCTGTAAGTCGAGGGCTACCTGTACCGAAAACCAACTTTAAAGTAATTTGGATAAAGAATTGATAAAACTAGTGTGAAAGGGCAGTCTGCCTGCAACATGGCAAATATGTGGATGGCCATGCTCTGTCTCTTTAAGACCTCTCCCTAGTCAGCTCAGCAAACGATGGTTATAAAAATTGAGGAGAGGCAGCTGAGTGTGGCCATGTTGGAGGGTTTTTGAAGCAACCTAAGGCAAACAGAGATGCTGTCCTCCAGCAGTAGGACTCACAAGAAGGAGCAGCGGAGGAGTAGGGGCTGTAATAGAACTGGAGAAGAGTAAAATATTAAACAGTGAATACTATCTCTGAAGTGCTCATGTGTGTGTCAAACAGCTGTCAAAATATAAATAAAATATTTTATATATTTTCTACCTGAAAGGTAATAATCTTCTTAATTATTAACAGATGATTTTTTTTCTTATTTCACACTATGAAAAATAATTTCTGAAAAGGAAAAAATCTGTACATAAGAGTTTATCATGTATAAAATAACTTAATAAATAAGAAAATACAGTTTTCATTTAATTAGGGAGAAATAGAGTTCTGGCATCTCTGAATAAAATGAATATATATTAGAAGTAAGATTAATAGTTTTGTGATTAAATGCTGCATTTTACTAAGATCTGGTAAATTAATTACTGATTAATATTAAAATAACTGTCTTACGCTTTTAGTTTTACATTAATACAGTAATTGTTAAATATTCTCTTTAGAAAATCATTCACTTATTCAAATGGATATGGGTAAATTAGTATAATGGAATAATCATGATTTAAAAGTTAAAAAAGGAATGATTTGCACTTTTGTGAAAACAGTAGTAAACTAAAATAATTTGGCCGGAACATTTCAGACGTTTCTGGTGCAAATATTGAAAAGTGCTTGAGGAAAATTGTGAAATGACATGACAAGCCATACTTTAGTTTAAGTTTAAGTTTATTGGGATTTCTATGCTGCCCTATCTCCCGAAGGACTCAGGGCAGCTCACAACAGTAAAAATACACAATACAAAAATTAAAAAGATATTAAATAAACATCCCAATAATTCTAATTAAAACCAACAACGAGCCAATAAAAAACCAATAAAAACCCTTCATCAGTCCAGGTCGGCCAATTGAAAGAGCCATGTCTTCAGGTCACAATGGAAGGATCAAAGGTCAGAAGCCATTTGGAGCCCCAAGGGCAGCTGATTCCAAAGGGCGGGCGCACCCACAGAGAAAGCTCTCCCTCTGGGGGTCGCCAGTTGACACTGTCTGGCCAATGGCACCCTGAGGAGGCCCTGTCTGTGGGAGCGCACAGGGTGATAGGAGGTTGTTGCTGGCAGTAGGTGCTCCCACAAATATCCCAGCCCTAAGCCATGTAAGGCTTTATAGGCGATTACCAGCACCTTGAATCTCACCCAGAGGGCAACCGGCAACCAATGCAGCTCACGCAAGAGGGGTGTAATATGGGAGTATCGGGATACTCCCATCACAACCCGCGCGGCTGCATTCTGTACCAGTTGAAGCCTCCAAATGGTCCTCAAGGGCACCCCCATGTAGAGAGCATTGCAGTAGTCTACACAGGAGGTAATGAGTGCATGAGTAACTGCACGTAAGGCATCTTGGTCCAGATAGGGGCACAACTGGTGCACAAAGCGAACCTGAGCAAATGCCCCCCTGGCCACAGCTCCCACCTGATCCTCCAAACTGAGCCGTGCATCCAGGAGGACACCCAAGTTGTGCACCCTTTCTATGGGGGGTAACACCTCTCCTCCCATAACCAAAGAAGGAGCATCCTGGATAATCCAAGATGCTGGTATGTACAGCCACTCGGTCTTGGCCAGGTTGAGTCGAAGCCTGTTCCTCCCCATCCAGATCCATACTGCCTCCAGGCATCGGGACATCATGTCGAGGGCATCACTGGTCTGGTCTGGGGTGGAGATAAAAAGCTGGGTATCATCAGCATACTGATGATACCTCACCCCAAAACCACGGATGATCTCACCCAGTGGTTTCATATAGATGTTGAACAGGAGGGGAGAGAGGACCAACCCCTGGGGCACCCCACAAGAGAGCGGCCTCGGGGTCGACCTCTGTCCCCCTGCCAACACCAACTGCAGCGACCCGAGAGGTAGGAGGAGAACCACCGTAAAACAGTGCCTCCCACTCCCAACCCCTTGAGGCGTCGCAGTAAGATACCATGGTCGATGGTATCAAAAGCCGCTGAGAGATCTAATAGGACCAGGATAGAGGAATAAGCTCTATCCCGAGCCCTCCAGAGATCATCCACCAGAGTGACAAATGCCATCTCCGTGCTGTACCTGGGCATGAAACCCGATTGATATGGATCCAGATAATCAGATTCCTCCAGGAACATAGGGAGCTGTCAAGCCACCACGCTCTCCACAACCTTCGCAACAAAGCGAAGATTGGAGACAGGATGAAAGTTGTTCAAAATAGCTGGGTCCAGGGCAGGCTTCTTGAGGAGGGGCCTCACCACCGCCTCCTTCAAGGTGGAGGGGAAAGATCCCTCACTCAGAGAAACATTGACCACTGCCTGGAGCCAGCCTCGTGTAACTTCCTGGGCAGCATAAATCAGCCAGGAGGGACATGGGTCCAATCAACACGTGGCGGCACTCAGCTACCCCATGATCCTGTCCACCTCATCTGGAATCACAGGATCGAATTCTTCCCAAATGGTATCCACAAGACCTGTCGCTTCCCCCCCGTCCGACTCTGACCAGTCGGAGTCCAGGTCAGCCCAGTTCTGAGCGATCTTGTCCGACAGATGATGATTAAAGTCCTCGGCCCACCCCCAAAGATTCCTCCCTCATCCCCTGATTAAGGAGAGCACGGGTGACCCTAAACAGGGCGGCCAGGTGATTATCTGCAGACACAATGAGAGCGGAGAAGTAAGCATACTTCGCCGCTCCCATTGCTGCAAGATAAGACCTGGCAAAGGTTCTTAACTGCGATCGGTCAGATTCAGACCGACTGGACCTCCAACTGCTCTCTAGGCCCCTCCTCCAGCACTTCATCTCCCGGAACTTCATGGAAAACCAAGGAGCCAACCAGGATCGCACCGGGTCAGAGGCCGCAAGGGTACAACACGGTTGAGAGCCTCTGAGGCAGCTCTTTGCCAGGCGTCCACCAGGGCCTCGATCAGGCTGTGAGTAAGGGAGGCAGGAATCAACCCAAACGCCATCTGAAACCTTTCCAGTCCATCAGGCTCCTGGGGTGGAACCACCTAGTCAGCTCCACATCCCAGTGATGCGGGGTGGCATACTGGAAGGCCAGCCAGAGGAGATAATGATCAGTCCATGACAGGGGTTGAGTAGTTGGTGATCCCCCACCCAGAGCATTAAACCACTGTCCAGAGATAAAAACAAAGTCAAGCGTGTACCCCCGCCATGAGTCGGACCCTGGATTATTTGGGTCAGGTCCATGACCGTCATAGTAGCCATGAACTCCTGATCCATCGTCGACGCCCCACCCAGAGAAGGCAGGTTGAAATCCCCCAGAACAATAAGTCTGGGGAACTCAACTGCCACCCCTGATAGCACGTCGAGTAGCTCGGGCAGGGCCGTTGTCATGCAGCTGGGAAAAAGGTACGTGAGAAACAGGCCCCACTGACCACCAGGGCCCCACCTCAGGAGGAGAGACTCACACCCACCTATCTGAGGGACAGTGGCCTCCCGTGGACAAAGGGTCTCCCTAATAACAACTGCCACTCCCCCGCCCCTACCCTGAGCTCGAGGTTGGTGCAACACACGGAAATTTGGTGGGCACAACTCAAACAGAGGGACTCCTCCCTCAGGGCCCAACCAGGTCTCTGTAATGCAGGCCAGGTCCGCATTATGCCACACTTGTCCTTTGTTCTATGTATATGTCAGGTTTCCAACCGATGCCCTAATTAAATCATGAGCCTCAAGCCAAGTTGTAGAAAGTTAACATCCACCCTTCTCCTAGAAGAATGAAATATTCTAGGAAATATTCAAAAGGCAGAATATTATATTTTCTCTAAAGGAGAAACATGTTTCTAAGGATATACACTCAGAATTTCAGCTCCCTGCCCCACCCAGCAGATATTTTGGTGCCAATATATCTACAAGATAAAAGGCTGGAGCAGCTTATCTACGAAACAAAAGACCTTCATCCTCAGGTCATAATAGGATTAGCCTTCTACCCATATCACCACATGGCACCTGGGAAGATTGCATCATCTAGCAAGGTTCAACCAAGCCTGGGACTCAAGACAGCCTACAAAGTTACCCCTGCATGGCCCTATGGGAGTCTGACAATCAATCAGAATACATGCCAGGAACAGGAACAGGAAGCAAGTTGAAAGCCCAAGAGAGGGTCTTTCTCTTCTCTTCTCTTCTCTTCTCTTCTCTTCTCTTCTCTTCTCTTCTCTTCTCTCCTCCTCCTCTCTCTCTCTGTCTCTCTCCCATGTGCTCAATTTCCCAGGACCTCAAACCATGTGGTCCTGTCCACCATTAAACCATCTTTCCAAACAGTCTCCATGTTTCTAGTGTCTTTCTCCCCACTTGGAACTGAACCCAGATGGACATTTCTTCCAACAATACCAAAGGGGTTCTGGGCTTATATCCATATTGTACATCAGTGGTTCTTAACCTTTTTGAAAGAATCGCCCCCTTGAGCCATTGAGGAAGTTGTCATCGCCCCCCTCCCCCAACATAATCGCCCCCTGCCATCTCTTAGCATCCCCAAGGGGGCCAGCAGAGGGGTGCTAAGAGGCGGCAGGGGGGCAGCGTGTTGAACGCGGCTGTGGCGGCATGTAATGTGCCACTGCTTCCACATTGGAAGCGCCGGCTCTGGAGCAGTGCTAGTCAATGGGTGAACCTGCAGGGCCATCCAGCACCTCAAACACCCCCGTCGCCTCTTAGCGCCCCTCTGCTGGCCCCCTTGGGGATGCTAAGAGGCGGCAGGGGGGCGTTCGAGGCACCAGCCCTGCAGGCTCACCCCATTGACTGTTGTACCGCACCTGAACCAGCGCCTCGAATGTGGCAGCATGTTGGGAAAAGCTGCCGCCACCACTTTCCCAAAGTGCTGCCGCTCTCACATTCTTTCTGTCTGTCCATCCATCAGTCCGTCCATCCATCCATCCAAAAGGTCTGTCTGTTTGCCTGCCTGCCTTCCTGCCTATCTACCTACCTGTCTGTCTTTTTGTCTACCTACCTATCTACCAATATAGATCTCTCTCTCTCTCTCCCAATATATCTCGCTCCATCACCCCCATATCGCCCCCCTTCCGTTCCTTCACCCCCATGTTGCCCCTTTTCGTTCCATCGCCCCCCTGAAAAACAAAATCGCCCTTTGGGGTGCGATATCGCCCAGGTTAAGAACCACTGTTGTACATTATCTGAGTCTCACACCTTCTGATTACAAGAGTTTCATGTATGCATTTTCACAAGTAGTTCAAGGGTTTTCTTCCTCCTCCTCCAGAGCTGGCACTCAGGGGACTTGGCAGGCTGGGTTGTTCATCCATTCCACCCCACATTAACAACAGCATGTCCGGAGAACCTGAACTCTCTTTTTTCTTATTGCTCTTATGTTACATAACTAAAGTACATACATGCTACTTTGTAGGTAGAATTTAGCATTTTCTTTTCTGCCTACATGCTCTTTGTCTTGTGCTGACTCATCTGCCTTCATGAAAGGTAATAGGCTTCCATGGCCTGTATCTTCAGGGTTTAGTAACTAGTCTAGATCAGCAGTCGCCAACCAGTGGACCACAGCCCACTGGTGGGCCACGAGAAAATTTTGGTAGGCCACAGAGAAATCTCACCCCCAGAGCACCCCCCAAAGCAATTAATCCAGGCTGTGCAGAAACACAAGGCTGCGCAGCCTTGGCCCACGGGAACCCTCTCCGCCCACTCACTCCTTACCCGGCAAACTTGCCCACTAAATTGCTATTTTTCTGACCATCAGCTGTTCTGCTGTGCCAGGAGATTTAGATTAGCTAGGAAGCAGGAAATGGTTGGATTTTTTGCTTTCTAATTAGTCTTTAGATCTTCAGCTCTTCTGTTAAGCACAGCTGAACCTCCCTTACGACTGAAGATTTTATTATTCAGTGCAGACTTACGGCAAGCAAATTTTGTGCAAGACTGAGCTAGCCGATGGCAGATAGATCACTGAATGATTCTGTGAGCAACTCAATCTGCCTGCCTGCTTTGCCTGATTTTGGGTAAAAATTGCTCTTTTTTAAAATAAAAAATCAATATTTACATACTTGGTGTGTTGTGAGTTAATTTTGTGAGTTTGCTTGCAAGCAAATTTTATGTGACAGACTGAGCTAGCTGATGGCAGTTAGATAGATCTCTGAATGAATCTGTGATTCTGTGAGCAACTCAGTCTGCCTGCTTTGCCTGATTTTGGGTAAAATTTGCTCTTTTTTTAATAAAAAATTCAATATTTATATAAATATTTATAATATTTACATACAAGCCATGCCCAGCCAGTCACATGACCACCAAGCCACACCCACAAATTAGGCCATGCCCACAGAACTGGTTAGTGGTCCCTGGGAATTAAAATTATGAGTTTGGTGGTCCCTGAGGTCCAAAAGATTGGCGACCCCTGGTCTAGATAGTAAATTTCCTGAGTGAGGAACAGTGAAGTTTCACTGTTTTGGGGCAGCTTTTATCATGGACACTCATGTTCTAATTCTTGATACTTTTCTATATTACTCATATCTTTGTCTTTTCTAGGTCTTTGGCACATCATTGTTTCAGTACATCCTAGCATGCTGTTGCATTTCCATTCATCTGTACCTTTAGATGGACAGTATGAACTATATTAGACTGAGTATTAACCATACATTTCATTAAGCTCATTGTTCAGAATAATCATTAGAACAGAATAGAATAACAGAGTTGGAAGGGACCTTGGAGGTTTTCTAGTCCAACCCCCTGCCTAGGTAGGAAACCCTACACCACTTCAGACAAATGGTTATCCAACATCTTTTTAAAAAACTTCCAGTGATGGAGCATTCCCAACTTCTGGAGGCAAATTGTTCCACTGATTAATTGTTCTAACTGTCATTTCTCCTTAGTTCTAAGTTGCTTCTCTCCTTGATTAGTTTCTACCCATTGCTTCTTGTTCTACCCTCAGGTGCTCTGGAAAACAGCTTGACTCCCTCTTCTTTGTGGCAGCCCCTGAGATATTGGAACAGTGCTATCATGTCTGCCCTAGTCCTTCTTTTCATTAAACTAGACATACCCAGTTCCTACAACTGTTCTTCGTATGTTTTAGCCTCCAGTCCCCTAATCATCTTTGTTGATCTTCTCTGTATTCTTTCTAGAGTCTCAACATCTTTTTTAATATTGTGGCAACCAAAACTGAATGCAATATTCCAAGTGTGGCCTTACCAAGGCATTATAAAATGGTATTAACACTTCATGTGATCTTGATTCTATCCCTCTGTTTATGCATCCTAGAACTGTGTTGGCTTTTTTGGCAGCTACTGCACACTGCTGGCTCATATTTAAATGGTTGTCCACTAGGACTCCGAGATCTCTCTCACAGTTACTACTAGTGAGCGAGGTACATTAGAAAAGGTCATTTGCTAAGCAAAGAGGTTACATTCCATTTGAACATGGATTTTTTCTGGCTAAACTAACCTTTCTGTACCTTTCAAAATATTCCTTTGTAATAGAAGAGCCACAACCTATATAAGCAGAACCCACTCATCTCCACTTGTGCTACATAGCTCAGTACAGGTAGTCCTTGACTTACGACTACAATTGAGCCCAAAGTTTCTGTTGCTAAATGAGATATTTGTTAAGTGAGTTTTGTCCCATTTTCAACCTTCTTTGGCACAGATGTTAAGTGAATCACTGTAGTTCTTAAGTTGGTACCACCATTGTTAGGTGAATCTGGCTTCTCCATTGTCTTTGTTTGTCAGAAGGTCATAAAAGGTGATCACATGACCCTAGGACACTGCAACTGTCATAAATATGACCATAGAGATGCTGTAATGGTTGTAAGTGTGGAAAATTGTCATGAGTCACTTTTTTGTTGTAACTTCAATGGTCACTAAATGAACTGTTGTAAGTCAGGGTCTAGCTGCATCTGACTTTTGAATAGAACAGACTCTCCAGGTAAATTCTGTCCAGAGTTCCCAAATGTCAAGAAAACATAATAACCTCTGCTGTTATTAGATGTGACAAAAGAGGCATGAAAATAATTCAGATCTATCTGTCTATATCATCTGTCACCTATCATCTATCCATAATCCATAATCCATTAATCAGTATCATCCATCTATCATTGATTTATCCCTCCATCCTCCTTCTTCCCTCCTTCCATCCAATTTCAATGGGTTAATTGTATACAAACTGTGATGCCAATATATTTGGTTTTTTTTCTTTTTCTTTAATGCTATAGTGTTAATGATGATGATGATGCTTTACTGTTATGTTTTATACATTGTCCAGCATTTATAAATATTTGAGCAGTTTTAATTCTTCAATTAATTAAGGCTTCCACAAGAACATTGTCTCTATGCATTAAAAGGCCATAACTGGCAACTGGTTCACCAGTTGCGCCCGTATCTGGACCGAGATGCCCTTTGCACAATCACTCATGCACTTGTGACCTCTCAACTAGACTACTGCAACACTCTCTATTTAGGACTGCCCTTGAATACCATCCGGAGGCTTCAGCTGGTGCAGAATGCGGCTGTGTGGGTTGTGATGGGAGTTTCCTGATACTCCCATGTTACACCCCTCCTGCGCGAGCTGCATTGGTTGCCAGTTGCCCTCCGGGTGAGATTCAAGGTGTTGGTGTTAACATTCAAAGTCCTTTATGATTTGGGTCCGGGGTACTTGCGGGAGCGTCTCCTGCCAATATCAAACACCGATCACCCTGTGCATGCGCACAGACGGGGACTCCTCAGGGTACTGTCGGCTAGACAATGTCGGCTGGCGGTGCCCCGGGGAAGGGCTTATTCTGTTGCGGCCCCCGCCTTGTGGAACCAACTCCCTTTGGAGCTCCGTTTGGCTCCTGATCTTCGCTCCTTCCGCCACGATCTGAAGATCTGGTTGTTTGAACAGGCCAGGCTGTACTGGCCTCCGAGGGGGTTTTTAAATTATTTTAATTGGGTTTTAATGATTGGGCTTGTTTGATTTAATTTTTCTTTTAAATATTTATTGTTTGTAGTACTGTGTTTTTAATTGTGAGCCGCCCCGAGTCCTTGCGGAGAGGGGGCGGCATACAAGTCTAATTATAAATAAATAAATAAAATAAATAATATGGGTGAGATGAATGACACATTCATTGTGCCATTTCCATGCAAAGAATTATAATGGGAAAAGGAATATATGACAAAGCTAAAGTATTAATAACTTCTTTGAGGATCAATATAATTTTTTGTTGAAATGAGGGATATTGTATATTAGAATATGATAGTTTGATAGTAATGAGATTGGTAGCATGTGGTAGAATTACAACATTTGATTCTATCCATTTTAACTTAACATAGATTTTAATATTTAAAGTAGGTTTTTATGGATCACATGCAAAGATACCTGAACTGGGAGTTAAAATATCAGAGTTCACTTCTGAAAAGAACCACTAATGAACAATAAATACTCAGTCTTTCATAACTATGTAATTTAAATATTACTGACACAGATGTTTGTATATATAATTGAAACATTAATTTGGTTTTAGATTTCCCAGGAGAATGTAGAGGGCTCCGACATTTGAAAGAAGAGAAACTATACTACAAAGGAATTACAAAGAAGTAGCATAAGCAATTAAATGATGTAAAACTTTGTTAAATTTTGAGCGTTTTAGATCTTTTATTGATTCTTGGCTCATTTATTAAAGAGAAGATCCTTCATTTTGAATGAAGGACTTACCAACATGTAGAAGAATGAATCTCTCATTTCAGAAGGTTCATATGAACTTTCATTCAAATTTGTATTCTTCTGGATCTTGATTGGACCTTTGAGTTGATTTCCTTTCCTTAGCTTCCACAAAACCCTAACAGATTTACTAATATGGTAGGTTCCATATTGTTGCCAAACAACTCCATAAAATCAAGCTTGACTCGAGGGAGTCTTAATCTTTAGCACAACTTTCTTTTGGGCTGGAATTGAACAGCCAAAGTAGAGATTTTTGGTAATTGCACTAAGAAGTCAGAGCCCCAATTCAGCAGGTTAAAATAATTACATAACTTGAACAGATGTTTAACAAAACAAATGTACATGTGTTATTGGTGTTTCTCACAGTGAACATATGGAAATTCAGGATCTTAGTTCCAGTCATTTACCCAGGTTGCTAGTTCACATTCCTGATGAAGAAAAAAAATATTTAAAGAAAAATAAAAGCATCTGCAGCATCTTTACTGAAATGTTCAGATAGTGTGCATTGAAATATTCATTCCATAATGGGCTTAGCAGAGATTCTCAGTTTTCAGGATGCAATGCATACATTGTATTGTAATATTAATTTCTTTTTCCCTTTGATATATTTATAAATTAGTAAATAAATCAAGCTATCTTCAGCAGGAATTATGAATAATATCACAACATATTATATGCCCTATATAATAAATAACCTGACACTGATGTCTTATGTTGCATAATTCTAGGCTGTTGAGATAAGATAACATGATGACAAAATACAGACTCAAGGAAATCCAGTTGTCTCTAACTTTATTAGTTAAACCTGAAGAAATACATTTCCTGCTTAATTTTTTTAATCCTTCGAAATATATTGATGAATTTCAAAGTATATTGATGAGTTTATTGCTGAAATAATTTCTATCGGGAATTCAGTAACATACAGGAATAGATGTACAATTGGTGAGCAGAGACTTTTAGATTCATCCATCCACCAAGCTATCCTTCCTTTTTCTAAATCAGATCTCAACCTTGGCAACCTTAAAACTTGCTGGCTGAGGAACTCTGGGAGTTGAAGTCCACAAGTCTTAAAGTTGCCAAGGTTGGGACCCTGCTCTAAATCATAAAGCCTTCTGCCTCAACAAACTCTCTTTCTGTCACACACATTGTCTCTGGTTAGATTTGCATGAAGAGTCAGATCGGAGTGCTTCAGTGAAGAGTTTATTAGTGACTACAGCTCATAACAGACCCAATTTGGCTGGGCTGCAGCTGCTACTTATAGCCAGCAGCCGCAGTTGCCAGCCCATCAGAGTGCAGGGTTTCCTGCACTTTTAAACCCTCATTTCTAACATTTTACAAGAACAGTTCAAACTTAACCAATGACATTCAAACCTGCATACATAACACCCTCCCCACTAGGTTCAGTCCATACTCAAACCCCAACCTATCTAATATATTCTTTTAAATGGTGGGGCTCTTACGTGTACGTTGAGACCTCATGATTCAGAAGTTTTAACGTTCTCACCCAGTGAGAGGGGAAATGTGTCTGTTGACATTTCCCCACTGGGACTTCCTGTGAAAGAAGACCCTGTTTGATTTTAGAATCTGTCTCTCCTCCCAACCCATCTCCAGCCCAATGTCAGCACCCAAATCAGGTAGTGATGTGCAATCTTCCACTTGTAAGGATGGATTTTGGCATTGTGACAGGTTTTGGGATGGTTCCTGTCATAATGGCTCGTTACACATGGGGTTGATTCTTGTTTGCTGATTATCCTCATGTTCCTCCAGCTCCCCCCTAGAAAAGGCATTAAGTATGGGAACTAGAGAGGAACAATTGCGATGTTCCTGAGGTAACCTGGATCTAAGCTGATCAATGTGCCTGCTCCAGAGGACTCCATCCTCTGTTTGTACCCTGTAAGAACGAGGGCCTGTGATTTGAGTTATTCCAGCAGGAATCCATGAAGGTTCACCCATAAGGTTCTTAGCATAAACAGAATCACCCACACTGAACGTGCGAACTTGCTAGTGGAATCAAGTGGTGCGTTGGAGTGCGTAAGTGGATGAAGGCGGTCAAGGGAGACCTAAGTTTCTACCCATCAACAACTCTGCTGGGGATAAGTTAGTTGATGGGTTAGGAGTGATGTGCTGAACACTAAGAAGTTTTTCAACTTTCTCAGTGATGTCCCCAGGACCCAATTGGTGAAGCTTTCCTTGGTAAAACGTACCATTCGTTCAGCCCGCCGTTAGCCAAAGGGTGCCCAGGGGCTGTCAAGGCATGTCTGATACCCAGTTGTGCTAGATAGGATTCAAAAGGTTGGATGTAAATTGAGGGCCATTGTCAGAGCAAGAACATCAGGTAACCCGTGGGTTACAAAGCTTTAAGCTGCTTGATGACAGCAACAGTTGTGGTGGATGCCATAGGGATTACCTCTAGCCATTTGGAATATGCATCTACTATAATAAGGAAGGTGTGCCCTCTGGTAGGGCCAGCAAAATCAATGTGAATCCTGACCATGGGCCCCTAGGACATTCCCATTCCTGTGTGGGGGAGAGGTGGCAGGCCTGACTACCTGACAGTTGGGACAAGATGCAACCCAGTTTTCAACCATTTTGTCAATACCTGGCCACCATACATAACTCTGGCCAATCCCTTCATCCTTACAATACCAGGATGACCCTCATGTAACATTTCCAAAACCTCTCTTTGCAGTTTTGCAGGAATAACCACCCTGTTACCCCACAAAATACATCCTCTTTACAGATAATTCAGTTTGCCTGGATTTGAAAGGTTGGGCAAGGTGAGGTAGATCTTGAAGAGGCCAACCTTTCTTAATCCAGCCTATAATAGGAGCCAATTGTCTTTGCAGTCTCTCTCTCTGGCAATTTCAGCAGCGTGTACTGAATGCTTGGCAACAGTTTCTAGAAAAAGGTGTGTGCCTCAGGTTCAAAGTCCTCCTTGTGACAAGGAAGTGGGCAACGACTCAAGGCATCAGCATGTCCAATGTCCTTGCCAGGCTTGTGGATAAGTTTGTAAGAATAAGCAGTAAGAATTCAGTCCACCTCAGCATTCTTGGTGACAGGATAGTGGGTGTAGGTTTGTCTCCTGCCACAATGCCTAACAAAGGTTTGTGATCTGTGACAATGGTAAATGTTCTCCCATATAAATACTCATGAAATTTCTTGATAGCTGCAACAATTGCCAATGCTTCCTTGTCCAGTTGGCTGTGATTCCTCTCCGCTTTGGTCAAGGTGCGAGAGTAAAATGCAATAGGGGCTTCCCTCCCGCTGGGAAGCCTGTGGCTCAAACCCCCCACTCCAAAGGGGGATGCATCACAAGTCAGTACAACAGGTAAATTCTCAGAGAACTGTATGAGTACAGCATCAGACGTGATTACCGTGTTTCCCCGAAAATAAGACACTGTCTTATTTTTTTTTGGCTCCCAAAAACACACTAGGTCTTATTTTTGGGGTAGGTCTTATATATTTATGGTGCCAAATAGTGGGTGTGAGTGTGTAGGGGGTGTTTCATGGTGCACGGTTGCTCCCTGAAAAGTCTTCCTGGAACTGGAGATTTACACTAGGTCTTATTTTCGGGGTAGGTCTTATTTTCGGGGAAACACGGTAGTCTTTTAATACTGTTAAATGCTGATTGTTCCTTCCTGCCCAGACCCAAACAGACTTTTTGCCAAGTAATCTGTGTAATGGTTCTGCAATGGTTGCCTTCTGAGGTAGGAACATGTGATAAAAGTTAATAAGCCCAAGGAAGGCTTGCAAATCTGTTTTGCATTTTGGTCTAGGGGCTTCTTTGATTGCTTGAACCTTGGCATCTGTAGGGTGGATGCCATGCTTGTCAATCATATAGCCCAAGAACTCAACCTTGTCAGTTCTAAGAGTGCATTTTTCTTCCTTGACTTTTAAACCCGCTTTCTTGAATCTGGTAAGGACTTCTCTGAGTCTCTCTTGTAATTGAGTGTCATTTTCAGCAGAGATTAACACATCATCAAAGTAAGGCACTACCCCTGGCAGTCCTTGGAGCATCCTTTCCATAAGGCTTTGGAAGATGCCTGGTGCCACGCTTACTCCAAACTGTAAGCTTTTACATTTGAAGGCACCTCTATGAGTCACAATGGTTTGGGCCTCTGCAGTGGCATCATCAACTGTTAGTTGTTGATATGCCTGGGCCAGATCCAATTTGGCAAAGACTGTGCCCCTGCCAAGGGAATGGAGCAGATGATGCACAACTGGTACAGGATATGCGCTCTGCTGCAGCGCATGGTTCAATGACCCCTTATAGTCTCCACAGATTCTAACTGACCCATCAGTCTTGACTGGTGTGACTATGGGTGTCTCCCATCTGGAGTGGTCAGTGGGCTCTAAAACTCCTTGAGCTATTAGTTTATCTAATTGTCCATCAATTTTTCCTTTTAAGGCAAATGGGACCCTTCTGGGCTTTAAACAAATTGGGGGCACCTTGGGATCTAGGCTGAAAGTGATACGGGTCCCCATATACTTGCCCAATCCGTCGCTGAAGACCTCTAGAAACTCAGACTTCAAGGCCTCCTCCCATTCAGTGTTGCTCACATGATTGATGCCAGTCACCTCGATGCCTAGTGGATTGAACCACTCAAGTCCCAGCAAGCTTGGGCGGTCCTTTTCCACGATGGTCAGGGGCAAACATTTGGTGTGGCCTTTGAACTTCATGTTGAATTCTCTTGTTCCAACTACTGGAATCTTGTTCCCTTGGTAGTCTTTAAGAGTCAGTGCTTGCTTCTGGAAATGCTTCTTCTGAATGTTGGGAAGTAGCCTGTGAATAGTGTCCCATGACACCATAGATAAATAGGAGCCTGAGTCCACTTCCATTTGGCAAGGCCTTCCTTCAATTAGTACCTTCACATGTACTTTTCTGCTTCTTAAGGGTGAAGAATGACCAATAGTGACTGTTTGATGAGTTTCATTCTTCCCATTTGCTTCTGTGTTGCGCCCCATTTTCTCACTGAAGTTGTTATGCTTGAATTCTTTGTCAGAAAACTTCTTTCTGCTTGGTGGAGTTCTGGATGATTTGCAGACTCTTGCTAGATGACCTCTTTTTTCACAACGGAGGCAGATGGTATCAAAAACTTGCATTCAGTGCGGGGTGCCCCCCACAACCTCTGCAATAAAAGTCTTGCCTCTTTCTTCCAAGGTCTTTCCTTTTCTTCTCCATTCTGAGTCTATAAATTCCTTCCTCCACCTCACTACAGTCTGAATCAGAATCTATTTGCTTGCAATGGGTTGTTGTGGATTTTTCCACATCAGGATGGCTTGCGGCCTTGTTAATTTTCTTCATGGCTGCTGCTGAGGACTTGGTAGCTTCTGCTGAAGAAGCTTCTTCTATGGCCTCCTTAAGCGTGATCTTAGGTTTCATTAATAATTTGCTCTGCAAAACCTTGTCTTTAGGCCTAGAACAAATCGATCGCGCATGGCCTCTTCTAAGTTGATAAATTCACATGTACCCCAATGTCCTTAAACTTGCCACAAAGTCATTAACGTTAACTGCTTTCCCCTTGATCCCGACGGTAGAATTCGTGTCTCTTAATGAGGCACGATACTTTGGCGCGTAATGGGCTCTTAATAACTTTTCTAAGTCGGGCCAGTCCATTACCTTCACGTCTGCAGCTCCTGCCAATGCCTTCGCCATCTTGAAAATGGCCGGACCGCAGTGGGTGAGAAAGACCGCCCTCTTCCGCTTGTTGGAAATGTCGGTGAGATCGTTTCCCTCCAAACACATTTGGAAACGATCTGCATACGAGTCCCGGTCTTCTGCCGTCAGATCGAACGGGGCTGGGGGTGTTCAGCACAGCCATCTCTCTGGCTTCTTCTCCGCGTTGTTCTCTTCTTCGGAAGGATCCCACCTTCGTCGCCAGTGTTAGATTTGCATGAAGAGTCAGACGCGAGTGCTTCAGTGAAGAGTTTATTAGTGACTACAGCTCATAACAGACCTGATTTGGCTGGGCTGCGGCTGCTACTTATAGCCAGCAGCTGCAGTTGCCAGCCAATCAGAGTGCAGGGTTTTCCGCTTTTAAACCAATCATTTCTAACATTTTACAAGAACAGTTCAAACTTAACCAATGACATTCAAACCTGCATACATAACAGTCTCCTTTCTTCTCTCTCTCTTTCTCTCTCCCCCCCTCCCCATGTCTCATTTTCCTCATTATAAGCAGTCTAAATTTATTATGAATTTATATTTTTATATTTTAAAGCAAACTAATGATAATTGGGTGGATTTTTCCTGTACATTTTCTGATTTATTTCATTTCTTTGTTCATAAAGGAACCATAATTACTGTATTTAGAGCAGTTAAGGATGCTTAGGAAGAAATAATCTTATTGCATTCATTTATCAAGATATTGCCTGATGGACTTAATTAATTAAAATGAACATTATATTCTTCACTATGGTAGAATTGTTCCTTAAACCAATGTCCTATCAGGCTCAGTCCAAATTGTTACAAGTGTTGGATTTTTAAATAAATGCTAGTTGTGAAGACACCTGATTCTATCTGAAACGAATAACATTCAAAATTCTACTTGTGCTTGCATTGTCCTATTATAATATTTTTAAAGGCTGTAACTTCCTTCCTTCCTTCTTTCCTTCCTTCCTTCTTTCCTTCCAATAGGATATATTTTAAAAGTTTGTCTTACTACAAGTTTGAAACCTGATGGTTCTACAGATATTTTGAATTTTAATTTAAAAGATAATGTTTTCAATAGAATTATACGACTAGCCTTCTTCTTTAATGATACATCTTGTCAAATTTCACATACAGTATACTGTAGGTGTAGTGATTTTGTTCAAATGGAATTTTAGAATACTTTTAAAAGGTGTGCTATTCATTAAAATCAATAAGAAATGAAAGAATGTCCAGTCACATTTATAAACATAGGTATGGGTTTTTTATTCTTTAGCGCTAGAAAAAGATATAACTACAGAGAATGATTATTTGATTGCCCCATTTTTATATAGAAAGGGGACCACCTAAAATGATGTAGGAGTCAACAAAGCATATGCTTCACTGAATGGCTGGCAGCTCAATATCAGCATTTAAACGAATTAGTGGATCTATAGTTGTGTTAGAAACCACCAACTTATGATCCTTTTATTCAATGTTCTTTGTAATCCTTTTTCTTAAGATCCTACCAGCTACAATATTTTGACTTTGTTCATGCCATCTGACTTTTCAGCCTTTAGCAGGAAAACTAATTCTGCCTTCTGAAGAATGAGAAAAGACATATCATGGTACAGGGTAAGAGTCATGGTGCTTCAAAGTGGTATTTCAATTTGAGGAAGCTTTGAGGAAGTATTCAAAGAAAAGCTTTGATGTGAAAAGGACCTGGAAATAAAGCAGAGATGGTTATGATGCTTCATCATTTCAACTAGCCAAAGAGGCTTTTTACACATAAGGAAAACTACTTTCTTTAAAAGGAGCTAATGGGCAAGGTATATCATTCATACCTTCATGATTCACACAGAAGAGAGCATTCACATAGAAGCAGTGCTGCTGTCTTTTCTGGGACAAAATATCAATGCTGAAAAAAGAACAACCCTCTTTATCATAGAACTGATCATATAAGAGAATTCCCGGGTAACCTCAATGTTTCAGGATGTTCTGCAACTGAATCTACTATGACTTCTCCGTAAAAGCTTTTTCCATTTGATTTTATTAAAAACACAGTCTAAACTCTGAGCAAAGATTGCGAAGGCACCAATAGGTCTTAGAACAATCTTCTATTTGAGATTTTCCAAATATATTTGAATTTCTCCATCTATTTCTCCACCATCAGCATCAAAACTATTGCCATTACCATCATCACTTTTACCTCCTCTTCTTTTGAGCTTACAATGCCTACTTATCATTGTTAGCTACAGAATGGCTCAAATGTTTACATATTAGATTTTATATGTCTATCTGCAGTTTACATATTATAGAAAAATCCGTATTTTTTATTGTTTAGTGTCTCAGCTGATCCATGCATGGGCAGAATGTTGCCAGTTTAAGATTATGACCATCAGTCCTCTGTCCCCCCAAAAACCTCTTCCACTATATTTTTCAAGTAAGGCATATTCTTTTTACAAAAGGAGGAGAATAATACGATTCTTTTTATAATATAGTACTTGTATCTTAAAGAAAAGAGTTCTGTCTTTCAGAAAATTGTATAAACAAATATTTGTGGTTTTCTGCCATCAACTTATTCACCTTCTTAATATTTCAAGATCAGCCTAGCTTGGTGCTGCTATCTACTGTGATTCTGAAAACCTTAGTTTACATTCAGAAGGATTTATCTTGTTTGTTCCATTCTTATGTAGAACAATGAAACAATTTAGAACAACAAAAATATGACTTATTATTTATGATTGCATGATTAAACCTATAAAAATATTCTTTACTTGGGAGCACAGTTTAGCTGAAATTGCCACAAAATGATAATTAACTTGCTTATTCCTTGTTATTTGTCTCAAGAGAATGATTGTGCATGTTTCCTTGTGGTCAGATTGTCAATTATCCTTTTTATTATTGTGGTTAAATTAAATGTAAAGATGACCATACTGGGTTCCTTTTCACACAAAAAAAGCTTCTTCAATGTTGTTACATAGTCTTGGAACAAACTATTTATTTACTTGTCTTTACTTCATCTCAGCTGGATTATTAAGTGAGCTCCATTTACACAAAAGCTCATGTGAGTTCATGATCCTATCAATAATCAGTTCAGAATTTTCATAGCAGAAATTAAAATATTTCCTTGACTCACTTTTGTGGTTTATTGGCTCTGTTTTCCTAGATATTTTGATCAAGACCTTTGCTTGATCTTGGTGATTATGATTTCGAACTATCAGAAGTTTGATCTGGTGAACACCACTGACTTTGAATATGGCCTGTGATGTGAAATTATTTCTAGAGAAAGGATGCCCATCATTCTGAAAAAATTCCTCATACACTTGAAAAAAAGGGGCAATCCCAAATGTAGGATATGAATGCTCAAGTAAATGTATGGTCTTTTATCTCTAAACAGTATTAGATAAATAGTTGCCCAGTAAAAAAGCTTCCAGGGTATTGGACCTTCCAGGGTATTTATTTATTTATTTATTAATGGGACTTATATGCCGCCCCATCTCCGAAGACTCGGGGCGGCTTACAATAAAAACAGACACAATAAATATTTAAAAAGAATTAAATTAATGGTCCCAATTAATACAAAACTAAAAAGCCGCAAATCTAAAACACCCCACCCATAGGTCACAGCCCGGCTTGGTCAAATAACCAGGTCTTCAAGTCATGGCGGAAGGTGCGGAGGTCAGGGGCCAAGCGGAGCCCCAGGGGAAGTTGGTTCCAGAGTTCAGGGACCGCGACAGAGTAGGCACGTCGGGGGACCGCCAGCCGGCATTGCCCGGCTGATGGGACCCCAAGGAGTCCCTGTCTATGACTTCGTACAGGGCGGTCAGTATTCGATGTCGGCAGCAGTCTCTCCCTTAAATAATAAGGACCCATGTCATGTAGGACTTTGTATGTTAAAGTTAAAACCTTGAATCCCACCCGGAGGGCAACCGGCAACCAATGCAGGCAGCGCAGGAGGGGGCTAACATGGGAGAACCGGGAGACTCCCATCACCGCCCGCGCCGCCGCATTTTGCACCAGCTGCAGTCTCCGGATGGTATGCAAGGGCAGTCCTAAATAGAGAGCGTTGCAATAGTCGAGTCACGAGGTGACAAGGGCAAGTTTGCCCTCAAGTTTGCCCTCAAGTTTGCCCTCAAAATGCACTGTGCTCCATATTTCTTTATTTTCCATCCATCTGGCCTTTTGTTTGTTGTAATATTTTTTGGGAAATGGACAAAGACAAAGGAAAAGTTAATGGCATGAATACTTAAGTAGATTGATGGACATTTACTTCCCAACAACAGAATACAAATTTGTTCAGGAACAAAGCTTTCTAGACTTGTGGACCATAGCATTTTACCAATACACATGTTTTCTCAACTATTCTTGTCTTTTATTAATAAGGAAAAAGTGGCTTATTTGCTATACTCCTTGCATTAACTGAATCATTGTAAATCTTATAAAATGGAAACAATCCAAGTTGCATTATACTGGAAAGCAAATTTGGGAAATATTTAGCCTATTGCAGGCAATATTGGATAGTAAGTTAAAATTGCATGGATACATGTGCACATACACATTCATTTGTATGCGTATTGTTGTTCCATGCTAGTACCTAGCAATCTTGCCTTCTGTCAGACTGTTTTGATGGCCTTCGATTTTTCCAAGCATCAGGGTCTTCAGTAACTCTTGTTTTCACATTTTGTGTCTACACCATTTAAGATTCATGATAAGGATGTCCAGAGAGTGGATTGGTTTTACTTCATTTAGTTTAGCAGGATCTATTTTTCTTGAATTTTGAAGCATTCACAACCATTTTCTAACACCATCATTCAATTCATTAATATGTCTTTGGCCAGTCTTCGCTTGATCCAAATTTCATAAATGTTCTGGCTGGAAAAAAATCACAGCTCCTATAATATGTAACTTTGTTGTCAAAATGGCATGTTTTCATTTGGAAAAATAAAAGCAACAAATGTTAAGGCTATGATTATTTAACTAAATTGTTAGGCTTTTACTTCCTAATTGTTTGTTTGTTTGTTTGTTTGTTTGTTTGTTTAATTTTGGCAAGCGATTATAAGATAACAGGCATAAGTATAAACATAGTTATGAATACATGAAATGGATACATATAAGAAAATTAAAAAGAAACAATAGGACAGGGATGGTAGGCACATTGGTGTGTTTATGCACACCCCTACAGACCTCTTAGGAAAGGGATGAGGTCAATAGTAGACAGTCTAAGGTTAAAGTTTTTGTGGTTTGGGGAAGAAACCAGAGGTAGAGTTCAAAGTATAATTGTGAGCCCCTCAAACCTTCTATACCTAGATAGCTACAAGATTTAGGCATAACTCATTTATTAAAATCCTTGTGGGGGAAAAGGAGTGCCAAGATCTGTAACACATGAACTAGAGAAAGCTTATAAGAAATGGTACAAAAGTATAATCTTGGGCAAACAAGACCTTTATCTGATTTACTGATGCAAATGTACTAGAGGAGAGGGGTTTCAAAAGAGAGAAGCAGATGAAGTCTAACTTGGAAAGTAATAGTTAGATTTTAAAAAATGGATAAGGTTGACAGAGAAAGAGATAGCCTATGGATAAAATTTTGAGACAGAAAAGTTTACAAATGTCAGGAGTGACAAAAAGACCATTTGTAAGTAAACAGAACTTTGCCCAGCTGAGATTCCCACCAATAAGGAACAGGGTCAACTGAGACAAAATTGAAAGGATCAGTTGGTATCACAACCGACAAGGAGAAAGAGGGGATGATGGTTTGATATAGGAGGAAATTTCCCAGTGAATCAGCTGCAGGGAGTATTGTGTCTAGAAAATCTTAAAGGTTGTAAAGAATTCTGAAACACCAAGAAGAGATCAAGCAGCTAGAAAGAAGGCAAGGGAAAAGCTACTACAAGCAACTTTGAAGAGCCAACTAGGTTGCAAGCATTTTGCCAAGACAAAAGCAGGTTTCTTTAAACATGTACAGGTAGTCCTTGACTTACAACAGTTCACTTAGTGACTGTTCAAAGTTACAACGGCACTGAAAAAGTGACTTATGACCATATTTCACAGTTATGACCTTTACAGCATCCCAATAATCATGATTAAAATTCAGAAGCATGGCAAGTGGTTCATATTTATGACCATTGCTGTGTTCCAAGGTCATGTGACCCCCTTTTGTGGCCTTCTGATGAGCAAAGTCAATGGGGAAGCCAGATTCACTTAACAGCTGGGTTACTAACTTAACAACTGTAGTGATCTACTTAACAACTGTGGCAAGATAGGTTGTAAACTCACAACTAATGTTTTACTTAACAACAAAAATTTTGGGCTCCATTATGGTCATAAGTCAAGGACTGCCTGTACTGTGCTTTTGAAATATATTGCATTATTAAAAGTCTGTTCCATCTGTTATATTCAATATTCTAGTTCTGAGTGAGCAACTAAGTTGCAGATATGAAAGATTCATGGTATTGTTTTCAAAATGTTGTGTTGCTTTAAAGTTTTTCTTATGTCCAAATAGATTTGTTTTTTAAATATATAAGCTCCATCATACCTAGACTTTAAATCTCTATCTGTCTCTCTCTCTCCCCCCTCCTTCCCTCCCTCCCTCTCTTCTGTGTCTGTGTCTGTATTTTTACTGAACCCCCTAAAAGAGAAGGAAATAATCCCTTAGCCACACACATAAACATACACCCACTGGGGGACAATTTTGTAGCAGGCTTGTTTGAAATAAGTTAGAATGGTCTGGAAGGTTTCCCATTTGGGAAATCTTTTGAGAATCATCTTGAAAAACTTGGGCTCTAGTTTATGGATTATATCCTGAACCTTAACTCTGATCTATATCTAAAAATCTCACTAATTCTGTCCTCACTCCATTATTCATGTTAGTTACATTACCCTATAGTCCTATTCAAACAGAAATTTAATAAAAATTCTCTACCCATTTCTATAAACAAAAATTTCTCTAACACAATATTTTCTCCTAATGGGCATGTTAGACCCATAGAGAACTTGTTGCATCTTGAATGATATAATCTAGAAGAGAGATTATATAGGGTTTTCCCATAATGTCATTGAGAAAATCCATGCATCTGGTTGTGCCCTCAAGCCAGGGATGCTATTCACAGGTTCTGACAAGTTCTGGAGAACCGGTAGTGGAATTTTTGAGTAGTTCGGAGAACTGGCAAATATCACCTCTGACTGGCCCCGTCCCATCCATTCTCTGCCTCCCGAGTCCCAGCTGTTTGGCCTGGTTGTCTTTTGTTGCCTTGCACAGGAGAACGGAGCTGGAAAGCAGGTTAGTCGGGTGGGGAAGGAATGGAGATTTTGCAGCAACCTTCCCCCAGGAGAGGGGTGGGAATGGAGATTTTGCAGCAACCTTCCCCTGCCACGTCCACCAAGCCATATAGAAAATTAGTCTCTGTGTACTTGTGGGCTGTTAAAGAATAAATGCCTTGCCCATATTTATTAATTAACAAGGAGGTTATTTTGGAAGAGAGAAAAAAGTAGTCTGTGACAGCTCTGAATATGCTAGGGGCAACTATATGATTTGCATGGTAGAAATAATCTTTTATTACTAGATGCTTTCAGCCTATAGGAAAATGAAATCTTCTAGTCCTTGAAAATTCTATTGCATTTTATATTACAATGATTATGACTTTTAATGTGCAGAATATGACTAGTAGCTCTTAAGAAATATTTTTTGTGAAATATAATTGACTACACTTCTTATGGGTGCATAATTGTTCCATAATATTCAGGATATTACCCGAAGTTCTCTTTTCTTCTATTGAATGCTGAACCTTTACATTTAAAAGAAATGAGTTGTAGTACTTTAGAAGTTCAGGTTAGGCTCAATTGCATTTAACATCTTCACTAATGAATTGAAAGGCCAGCTAAGCAGCACATCAGCTGTGTTGAAAATAAAATATGAAATGACTTTTGATCAGTCAATCCTATGATTGACCAAAGTCTAGATGATCTTGTTACTCTGTCTATATATTTAAATTGTACAAAGATGCTGAGCCCAGTCTGTTCTTCAAACCAAAATATTTTATTGTACAAGCAGCTTAATTCAAATAAATTTACAGAAAGACTTTTACCAGTTTCTTGTGCCTTCTTTAAGTTTCTTTTACCTCAGGTCTTACTTGGTTTCAGTCTGCCTATGCAGTTAGGTTTTCTCAGTCCTTTAGATTAAGAACAAACCCTATAGAAACTTAGACCTCTTTAAAGAACTTAAACTGTTTCAAGGCTTTTCCCTCTCTCCTGAGGCTCTCTCTCTGGGTGAGATCTCTCTTCTTCTTCCTGAATTTAGACCTCTGTCTATCCCCACAGAGAACTGTTTAGGCCTCTGACCTCTGTTTAGGCCTCTGACATCCCCTTTAGGCCTCTGTTTAGGCTTTTAACCTCCCTTTAGGCCTCTGATCTCCCTCCTGAGGTAAATTGCCTGTTGGGCTGCCCCTTATATACCAAGGGGCGTGGCTTGTGATGCCGCTCCAGGGCATCTGGTATTACCCTGTGATTGGTGGATTTGGTTTTGCCTCCAAATCCCCACAAGTTTGTAAACTGCATAGCAACACCAGAAAGTTCCACTTTCTGACAAGCTGTGTTTGCAGACAATTATAAATTAGTATACTGCATAACAGCAGTAAAGAAAATAATCCCATTATTATCAACAGATCTAAAAGGTAAAGGCAAATTTAATTTGGAAAGCTAGATTGATATGCAAACAAAAAGAAGAAGAAAAGAAAGAAACGAGAAGGCAAATACCAAGTTTTCAGTTGAAATAGTTCCATTTTAAATAGCAATGAGCAATAATAAAGATAACTAACTATAAATCTATAAAATCAAAGATACATTTGTTACATTAGTTAGTGGTTGCTCAAAAGTAAAGCCCAAATGCTTCCAAATTGATAAGGTGTATGTACTATGAAAGATTTTTGAGGTCATATAGGAATAGGTGCATACCAAAGTGCAAATAATCTATTGTAACTTTATAATAAAATTAAATATAGCTTGAACAGTGGCTCCCTGTGTTGATACCAATGATGTCCCCCCCCCCAGTTACAACTTTATGTAAAAACACCTTTATCCATAAATAAAATTACTGGCTGGGTTATTCTGAACAGAAGTTGAAAAAATTACTAAAAAGGAACAATGAACAGTGAATTTTTTCCATACTTATACATTTATTACATTCATGATTTGCCCAATAAAATAGTACACTGATCAATTAAAACAGCAATTAGAGAACAGATTGGATACTGCAAACATAAAAGGTTGAATGATCACCCAAAATTATAGTTCTAACATACATATTAGTTACTCTATTAATACTCCCACAGTTCTATTGGACAAAATAATATATATTGAAATAGCACCAGTATAAATAAATATTACCTGTATGTGTGTTCTGATGGGCTTCTAAAGGCATGTGTGTTGGGGAGGGGAAGGGACCAGGTAGTAATGATGGAAACTAGCTTGTATTTTAAAAACTAAAATCAGCCAGTGTCCTCACATGGAATGTCTCCATGACCATCTTAAAAAAGAAACTGTTAAGTTTGCATGAAGAGACAGACGCGGAGTGCTTCAAGCTCTTTAGTTTATTAGTGACTACAGCTCAGAACGGACCCGATTGGCTGGGCTGCGGCTGCTACTTATAGCCAGCAGCCGCAGTTGCCAGCCAATCAGAGTGCAGGGTTTTCCCACACTTTTAAACCTATCATTTCTAACACTTTAGAAGAACAGTTCAAACTAAACCAATGACTTCAAACCTACATACATAACAGAAACCCTTCCAAGTGCTGAAATACCATGACATCATTTTGAAAATGCACCGCAGAAGCCCTGAGTTAGTGACAGAAGATTAGTTTTTTAATGACTTTGGATGCTCCAAAATGTCATGGAAATTTCAGTTCTGATGATCAGACATGACTAATTACAGATATAGTAAAGTCTTGATTGCTGATACTGAATACAGGCACAGGAGGTAGAAGAGCAGGGAGCACTGCAAAATTGTTCCCTTGGCAATAGATTATGCATGGACTGCAGAAGTGCTGCTAAACTTCCTGGTGATATAACAATGCCAATAGCAACTGCATATTTTAACTTCTGTTAGGACGCTTAAGGTTGCAAATGAAATAACTTCTGAATTATGAAAACCGTCAGTAAATAAGAAATCCTGCTGGCAGTCTACTAAATAGAAGTAAGAAAAGAAGCAGGAACTAATTGTAGTTAACTATCTGCAGACTCTATTTAAGCCTTCTTCTTCTTCTTCTTCTTCCTCTTCCTCTTCCTCTCCTCCTCCTCCTCCTCCTCCTCCTCCTCCTCCTCCTCCCCCTCCTCCTCCTCCTCCTTCTCCTTCTTCATGTATGGCACGTGTTAGCCAGGGATCACCGAGGTGGCTGGCTGCCTCTGATAAGAATTATCAGGCTCCTTTCTTTTCCCTACATAGTTTCTTTGCTGTTGAGAATTGAGTTGCCAATGTCAGTGGTGTGCAGGCCCAGCATCTTAGCACATGAACCACAGAGGTATTCAGCAGGTTCTGACCAGTTCTGGAGAACCAGTAGTGGAAATGTTGAGTAGTTCAGAGAAGCAGCAAATACCATCTCTGACTGGAGATTTTACAGTAACCTTCTAAATAGAAGTAAGAAAAGAAGCAGGAACTAATTGTATTAACTATCTGCAGACTCTATTTAAGCCTTCTTCTTCTTCTTCTTCTTCTTCTTCTTCCTCTTCTCTTCCTCTCCTCCTCCTCTCCTCCTCCTCCCTCCTCTCCTCCTCCTCCTCCCCTCCTCCTCCCTCCTCCTTCTCCCTTCTTCATGGCACGTGTTAGCCAGGGATCACAGGTGGTGGCTGCCTCTGATAAGAATTATCAGGCTCCTTTCTTTTCCCTACATAGTTTCTTTGCTGTTGAGAATGAGTTGCCAATGTCAGTGGTGTGTGCAGGCCCAGCATCTTAGCATGAACCACAGAGGTATTCAGCAGGTTCTGACCAGTTCTGGAGAACCAGTAGTGGAAATGTTGAGTAGTTCAGAGAAGCAGCAAATACCATCTCTGACTGGAGATTTTACAGTAACCTTCCCCATGCCCACCAAGCCACGCCCATGGAACCGTAGTAAAAGATTTGAATCCCCACTGGTGAGCCACCTCTTGATACTGTTCTTCCTCTGGATTATGTATGAAATATTTATATCAATATTTATTATGTTCTGTCCATTATAAAGGGCTTTGGTGGTGCAGGCTGTTAATAGCCTAGCACTTAGTTCCAGCTGCTTGTAATTATTGCAGACTCGAATCCCACCAGCTCAAGGTTGACTCAGCCTTCCATCCTCTCGGAGAAACTGGGACCCAAGCGACTTGTGGGGCAAAAAGCTGCAGCTTTGCAAAGCTTGAGGCATATACAATGGAAGGAAGGCTATTGCTGAGCGCATTGGGTTGTATCACAAAAATTGTAAGCCGCCTGAGTCCAGAGAAGAGGGATATAAATTGAATTAAAAATAAAAATAAAATGAATAAATTATGGTTCATTGTCCTTTGAAAATGAAACCAAAGGGGATTTCCTAGATTATATTTTTATGTACAAAGCAGTTTAATGCAAATTATCGAACACTACAGGGAAAGGGCTATTTCCAATAAACTTAGTGAAACAAATGCCATTCAGATAACCAGTTATATTAATAATTCAGTCAAAACATTGCCATTATTGCTCAGGGGCTCCCAGAAGGAATAGAAGGAATAGCCAACACCCCAGAAAACAAACTTAAGATCCAAAAAGATCTTGACAGACTTGAACAATGGGCCCTATCCAACAACATGAAATTTAATGTGGAGAAAAGCAAGGTTTTATACCTAGGCAGAAAAACCAAATGTAAAAGTACAGATTAGGCAAAACCTGCATCAAAAACGGGGAGAGGATCTTTGGAATCCTAGTGGATGATCACTTAAACATGAGCCAGTAGTGGTGGGATTCAAAACTTTTTACTACCAGTTCTGACTTGGTGGGCATGGCAGGGGAAGGATACTGTAAAATCTCCATGCCCACTCTACTCCAGGGGAGGATACTGCAAAATCCCCATTTCCTCACCACTAACCTGCTTTCCAGCTCTGTTCTCCTATGCAGGGCAACAAAGAAGACCCAGCCGATCAGCTGGAACTTCGGGAGGCAGAGAATAGATGGGGTGGGGCCAAACAGGTGTGGTCCAAAGCTACTCAAAATTTCCACTACCGGTTCTCCAGAACCTGCTGAATACCGCCTCTGGCCTGCAGAGTGTATGGCAGCAGCTAAAAAAAAGTTAATACAATCCTTGAGGCATAGAATCAAAATACATAAAGTATTAGTACTGCTTTATAAAGCCTTAGTAAAGACCACACCTGGAATATTGCATCCAGTTTTGGACACATTCCAAAAATATGTTGAGACTTTGGAAAAAGTGCAAAACAACAACTAAGATGATTAAGCCTGGAGGCAAAAACATATGAAGAACAATTGCAGGAATTGTATGGCTACTTTAGAGAAAAGAAGGATTAGGGGTGACATGATAGCAGTATTCCAGTATCTGAGGGCTGCCACAAAGAAGAGGAGTCAAATTATTTTCTAAAGCACCAGAAGGCAAGACAAGAAACAATGGATGAAAACTAATCAAGGAAAGAAGTAACCTTGAATTAAGGAGAAACTTCCTAACAGTGTGGACAATTAACCAGTTGCCTTCAGAATTTATAGATGCTTCATCACTGGAGATTTTAAAGAAAAGATTGGACAGCAATCTATCTGAAATGAAGGCAGTGGTGGCTAACCTTTTTGGTTCCGTGATGATAATTGCATGTCGCTTCGCTTTGTGCATGCTCATGTGCCAGCACCAGAAGGCAATGTGTGCTGACCCCATGCTGTCTGTGCGCCTTGGCGATCCCCTGCATGCACACACAATTCCCCATGCACAGCATGTCTACATGCACAATCTAATGCTCAGCACGCTCTGCATGCGTTAAGTCCCATGCAGCCTCCCTCACCCCTGTGCGCTCGCACCAAATACCGAACCATCAGCTATCGGACAGTGGTGCGTGCGCATGCTCCGCGTGCCAGGGAAATGGCTCTGCATGCCTTCTGCACGTGCCATAGGTTCGCCAACATGGGTTTAGGGTCTCCTGCGAGCAGGGGATTGGACTAAGACCTCCAAGGTCCCTTCCTCTCTATTCTGATTGATTGAAGGCCCTCCTCCTTCTTCCCTGCCACTCCTCCCCTTCTCATTTCAGGAAAATAATTTCATAAAAGACTTTTAAGTTGTGTTTATATAAATGGAAAGAGACAAATGGTACAGTATTTTTATCACCTGCTTGACCATGTAATTAAAATATATAATATATGTGGCGGTCAATGTGTTAACATTTCTCTCTGAGCAAATTTAAGTCATTCATGTTGACTGGATAACTATAATCAGTTTATACAATTCATTTGATCAGAAGACTTTCCTACTTCCTCTTTATACATATAGCCTACATCAGTTCCCAGATACAATGGGCTATGAGAATAATCTTGACAATCAGGAGGAAAAGTCCCAGCCTACATAATAATCTGATAAGAGAAATCTGAGTCCAAAGAAAGAATGAAGTTGGAGAAAGTACCTCAGAATTGACCCTTTCTAGTTGTCTGGAAGGTCAAAGCAGGTAAGAGGTTAATTTTTTCAGTCTTACAAGATTGTGTTACTATAATTTCACAATAAAAGTAGTATTAATATTCTTGGTTTTGGTTTCCTAGTCTGAAGTAAATGTTGACATTAAATGTGATTACCTGGGAAATTAGGGACTGATTGTACACTGGCTACTGTTTTCTACAAGAAATGCAATAAGCATGGAGATCTTGCATAAAGAGCTGATTTGGGTTATCATCTTACTGAGCCCATTGTGATAAATATGAATTATGAGATCTTAACTATTTTTTTAAATTCATATTTATATGCTGCCCTTCTCTGGAGACTCAAGGCGGTTTACAATTTTTTGGAGCACAAACCAAATAGAAGTCCCAACCCATGAGGGGGGCAATACACTTGACTTGGTTTTTATCTCGGAGCAGTGGCGTAGTGGTCTGGGGGATTGCATTATTTTAACCCATCCCATTCCATGGTCTGACCACTATCTCCTACGGCTGGTCAAGCCACCCCACACACTGGGATGAGGAGCCACCTAGATGGTTCTGCCCCAGGTGCCTTATGGACCCTGAGAGGTTCCAGACAGAACTGGGTTTTTTTCCTGCATCCCTTACCCACAGCCCTGCTGAGGTCCTCGCGGCTACCTGGCAACAATCGGCCATGGGGGCTCTTGACAGGGTTGTCTCCATGCGTCCCCTCTCTGCGGGCGGATCGGTTAGCTCCCCTGGTATGCGAGGAGCTCGGAGATGAAGCGTCGTGAAAGAAGTTTAGAGGCAGGTGGAGGTGACCGCTCGGATCTGACGAGCCCAGTTGAGGTCCCACATTAGACTTACCTGGTAGCTGTGGGGTGGCAAGGAGATCCTACTTCTCCGCCCTCTCAGCATCTGCATATCAGCCTACTGCCCCCCTGTTTGGGGTCGCCCGTTCCCTCTTACAGTTGGGGGTGACCTTTGAAATCTCTGAGCTGAGGAATTTGGTCTTTATCTGCAGGATAAAATTGCTCAGATCCAGGAAGGGTTGCGCTTGGATTTGCAGTGGTCTGGACGAAGGGAGACGGCGGTCTGGCTAATGTAATCTGGACTGAGTTCGATCCTGTTTCTGAGGATGAAGTGGACAGGATTATGCGGTGGCTGAATTCCACAACATGTTTATTGGACCCGTGCCCCTCCTGGTTGGTTTATGCCTCCAGGTCATGTCTTGGCTGGCTCGGGCAGTGGTCAACGCTTCATTAAGGGAGGGGCTGTTCCCTGCCGCCCTGAAAGAGGCAGTGGTGAGGCCCCTGCTGAAGAAGCCTGCCCTGGACCCAGCCTTTTGAGCAACTTTTGTCCGGTTTCCAACCTTCGCTTTCTAGCAAAGATTGTTGAGAGTGTGGTGGCTCAGCAATTGCCACTTTTCCTGGAGGAAGCAGACTACCTGGATCCATTCCAATCGGGCTTCCTGACCCGGATACAGCACGGAGACAGCATTGGTCGCGCTGATTGACAATCTTTCTAGGGCTCGGGACAGGGGTTTTTCCTCGGTCCTGATCCTGTTAGACCTCTCAGCGGCTTTTGATACCACCGACCATGGTATCCTGTTCTGCGGCGCGTCTTGGGGGTTGGGAGTGGGGGCACTGTTTACAGTGGTTCTCCTCCTACCTCTCGACGTTCGCAAGCAACAGTGTTGGCAGGGGCAGAGGTGACTCGAGGTCTCTCACTTGTGGGGTACCGCGGGGTCCCTCCTCGCCTCTCTTGTTCAACATTTATGTGAAGCCGCTGGTGAGATCATCCATGGTTTGGTGAGTTACCATCAGTATGCTGATGATACATCCATCACCCCAAACCACATCAGTGATCTCTCATGATGTCCCGTTGTTTGGAAGCTGTGTGGATCTGGATGGACAGGAACATGCTTCCAACTCAATCCAGCCAAGACAGAGTGGTTGTGCATACCGGCAGCCGGTCCAGTTTTGAGGTTCCATCTTTGGTCATGGGGGAGGAGGTGTTACCCCTGTGGACAGGGGCACGGGAACCTGGGGGTTCTCCTGGACTGCACGGCTCAGGGGAGAGCAGGTGGGAGCAGTGGCCAGGGGGCCTTTGCCCAGGTCGGCTGGTTTGCCAGTTCGCCATATCTGGATCGGGTGCCCTGTGCACGATCACTCAGGCTTCGTGGTCTCCTGATTGGACTACTGTAATGCTCTCTATTTAGGGCTGCCCTTGCATATCACTTTCGGAGAGTTTCAGCTGGTGCAGAATCGGCCGCAGGTAGTGATGGGAGCCTCCCGATACTCCCATGTCACCCCTCCTGGTGGCCTGCATTGGCTTCGGTTCCCTCGGGTGAGGTTTAAGGTGCTGGTTTAACATTCAAAAGTCCTGAATGGCATGGGTCCAGGATATTTCTACGAGCAAACTCTCCCAGCATCAAGTACCAACACTTCCAATAAGGCGACAGGGTCTCCTCAGGGTGCCGTCTGCGACTCAATGTCTTGGCGGGGAACTGGGGAGGGTCTATTCTGTGGCGGCCCCCCTCTATGGAATCTTCTTCCACTGGAGCTCCGGTTGGCTCCCGATCGCACCTTCCGCCCGCGACTTAAAACCTGGCTGTTTTTACAATCTGGGCTATGTTGACTCTTGGGGTTTTCCTTTTAACTTGGGGATTTTAATTGCTTATTCAGCTTATAACTTGTTTAATATAATTTTTAAGTAATTTATTGTTGTACTGTATTTTAGTTGTGAGCTGCCCCAAGTCCTTTGGGAGAGGGGGCGGCATATAAGTCGAATAAATAAATAAATAAATAAATAAATAAATAAATAAATAAATGCTATACAGGTATTCTCTGGTTACCAATGTTGCTTAGCAAATATTCATTTATGACATCGCTGCCAAAATTACAACTGAGTCCCAAAGTTATCTATGTTGCAGCACCACAGTGTCATTCGCCCTTACAAACAACCACAGAAGCATGGCAATATAGCAATAGCAATAGCACTTAGACTTATATACCACTTTATAGTGCTTTATAGCCCTCTCTAAGTGGTTTACAGAGTCAGCATACTGCCCCCAACAATTTGGGTTCTCATTTTACCCACCTCAGAAGGATGGAAGGCTGAGTCATCCTTGAGCCTGATGGGATTCGATCTGCCAAATTGCAGTAGGAGTAGCTTGCAGTATTGCACTAGAACCACTGCGCCACCAGGGCTCCTTTGGAGCCATGCTGGAGAGCCACATGTTATCCACACTTGCCTTGAATGTCAGAGTCCTTATCCTCACAGGCAAAGCACTGTGCTGGCCTCTCCCCTTCCCCATGGAGCCCCAGCCTCACTCATAAGCAGGTGTGGCCTTGCCCTGCCATTTTCTGGAGCACTAATCCTGCCCAAATTTCAGAAATTGCACTTCCATAGAGCTGCAGACCTTGTTGCACCATTTCTCTGCATCCCCTACATGCCAGATGCAGTCTGTCTTCCCCCACTGTCAGGGTGACCATTGTAGCCTACAGACACCTTTCTGCCCACCAGATATCCTGCTCAGATTTCCCAAATTGGCCACCTCAGAGCTGGAGAGTTTGACACGCCACCACCCTGTGGCCTTCACTTCTGGACCCACTTTGTGGCCTTCTCCAAACTGCAAGAGGGGCTCCTAATAAAACCTGCTTTCCAGCTCCATCACATTTCTCCCCACAGCTCAACACACTCTTCTTTCTCTAGAGAAATGGAAAATCTGCATTACAAAAGGAAGAAACCAAAGAAGAATCCTCTGAAGTCATTGCTTTCCCCAGTGTGGAGCAGGAAAGAGCAAGCAACTTCACGAGGCAACTTTCATGAAAAGTTGGACATGCTGACCTTACATTTTTTAAAGCTCCATGGAGGAAGCCGCAAGGCAACAGACCTGGTCATTGCCAGAAGTTGCCGTGTGGAGTTGCTTGGTCTCTCCTGCTCCTCATTGTGGAAAGTGCGCCTGACAGGCATCGAACTCTCCAGCTGTCAGCATTCCACAAAACTTCAACTCCAGTAAGTAACTCCAAGACACACATGTTCTCCAAGTTTCCTTTTATTAGAGTAGTAAACTGGCACATCTGGGTTTCCCTCCAATAAGTAAAAAAATTACACCAGCTGTGTGGCAAAGAACAGAGGCCTGCAGGGACATGAGAACGCACCATCAAAGGTGTCTGTCCTCTTTGCAAAAGGCTCTTGGTGCAGAGAATGGAACGGTCTCGTGCTTTTTCAGACTTCTCTATGTCAAAAACTTTTGCAAAGGAACAGAAGGCTTCAAGAAGCACGAGATCATTCTCCTGAAGCCTTCCATTCCTTTGCAAAAGCTTTTGGCATGGAGAAGAGAAGCCTTTTGGCCATGAGATCATGCTCCTTCAGACTCACTGAGGCTGCCCAGCACTCCAAAAGTGGATCAAGCAGCCTCAGTGAGTCAGCCAAGTTGAGCAGGGCACAGTTGTCCCACTCTACTCCTCCTCCTCTCACCACTCTGCTTTTGGAGTGCTGAGAGAAGGCAAAGAAACCACAACAGAGAGGCTGGGGAAGAGCTCGCTGGATCATGGAGATCTTTGAAAGGTAAGTGAATCTTACCTTTAGGACAGGGGTTGTGGTAGGCCTTGGATAGTCAGAAGCACTAGGCTTTCCATGGTCTTCACCACCCTGAGATATCTCATGTGCAATTAATGACCTGTGCATTCAATTAGTGAAAGCATTGGGTGAAGCAGTGAGGGATCATGTTTATTTAACAGATCCAATTAACAAATCCTCGGGTTACAAATGTAATTAGTAGGCTCTATTACATACATAACTTGAGGATTACCTGTACACACACACACACACACACACACACACACAAAATCACAGTCCATTTTGAAAACATAGTGGAAAAAAGAGTCTTGAGAGTTAGCAAGGTTGACACTATATGGTACAGTTGTTCTGCTTTGGATAGCACAATGCCTCCTCCCAGAAGACAAAGAAAACCAGTCGACGGGGAGGATGTGTATCATCCCAGACAATACTGTGGACTCTGGTCAAGCAACACTTTATATGTCCTGTCCTAAATAGAAGGAATTGAATATCCAATGATCTTTTCTGCTGTCCTCCCCACTCTCTACACAGCCTTCCTATATGAAATAATAATACTATTTATATATATGTCTCTTCGTATGTGTATAGGCAGATCCTCAATGACTTGAGAATATGCATAAATGCATTATAAATCTCATGCTTGAGATTAATTTTATTTAAATGGATATCTCTTGTTTATATTTAAATAGATGTCAATTTAAATAGCTATCTCTTGTTTATATTAATGAAAGCTAATGAAATGTTTTCTACTATGATAGTTTAAGCAAATGTTATCACAAATCCATTTATGAACTTTGGGAATATGTAGTGTTGTGTGTATGTGTGTGTGTATTCATGTTTTACTGACCATGGCATGTTCATTTCCATAAAAAAGGCATAGACATGTTATGAGACTTAAGGAATTTATATTTGCCAGATGATATTTTGATTAATTAAACATGCCCAATAATTAATATCTATTATCCAGAGGGCTAACCTTTGAATGCATTTAGTATTATTCTTTTCAGCTGTTACCTTTAGCTGTTTTAGCTTTCTGGATTGGATGTCCTTCAGTTTTGGATCCTCTGTGGCTTTCTCCCGTGAGATATTTTCCTTAACTCATGCTTTGATTTCCATCAGTAATTTATGTCATATGGCCTGCAGATATTTTTTAGTTAACAAACAATTTCTAAAAGAAGTATTGGACAACTTCTTTACCTTTAAGGTTTCCTTCCGTTTTGCAGTCTTGCTCATAAAGACTCTTCAGATCCTTCAAAATATATTTCTGACTTGTTAAAGCACTGGTATCTTTTTCCAGAATCATGTAGCTGTTTCATAGCTGTTCTTCATTGCTTCTGGATGTGTGTGCACTCAGTACAACTTTCCTTTTGGGGGGGGGGGTTGGTTTCCAAAGTAAAAAATGAATGCAGAATAGAATAGAATTCTTTATTGGCCAAGTGTGATTGGACACACAAGGAATTTGTGTTAGTGCAAATGCTCTCAGTGTACATAAGAAAAATAGATACATTCATCAAGAGTCAAGAATCATCAGGTAAAACACTTAATAATAGTCATAGGGTACAATAAGCAAGCAAAAAGGCAAAAAAGCGAAATGAAATGACTTTCCTGTCATTTGTACACATGGAGCAGTTTATGAAACAGCCATGAGCATTTTGTATATGCTACCACATATTTGCCCACCATAATTATTTTTCAGGAAAGAAAAAGAGAATAAAGAGGCCACAATAGCATGTATTACTATTAGTTATATATATTCAAGCTATGTTATTCCATTGAATTATAAACACTTAAGTAAATAAAGAATGGAAGGAAATGGGAATATAAATTCTATAATATACAGTATAATTCAGAAATCTAAGAAGAATGTCAAACAGAATGCCTGGATTTTAAATATTTGTTCAGGTGTGTGTGTGTATGTGTGTGTGTGTTCAGGTCCTTGTACAACTTATGGAGAAAGGAATCTTTCAAACCTTGTAATATCTATTGCTTTCATTCAACGAAGTACAAAAAAATATTTTTGCAATCATTTCTTTTTCAAATTTGAAGTCTTGGCCATATAATTTGAAAGAAAATGAGGATTTACAAAGAGCAATGACTGTTATAAAATTAAAATTAATATAAAATACCTGATCTGATATAGCAATTTTCCATATCTTCTAAATTACTGTTGCATTTTGCTGAGCCAAAGGTCTTACATCAATGTTTATATACTGGACATTTCCTAATTTTTGCCTATGTATGTCCTTACCTAACTAATTTCATACATTCTCAGAACAATGTTTAAATTCTTGTTTTATACTTTTATTTTGAAGAGATTGTTTAGATACAATTTTTAATCTCTTAGGAATACTTACACATATCAAAACATCAAATGGTATTGACAAGATTTTTGTAGCCAATATTTAAATTACAACTCTTTAAATATTTTAATAATATTATTCTGCTCATTAATATGAGACATAGATTTCATACTTCACCTAGGATTTGCAATAAAAAATATATATTTCTATTTCATCAGAGTTGTTCTCTTTCTCTTTTGCAAGATTTTTTATATATACAAATACTAATTACATTCCAACTGTTCTCACTTGGCCTACGAGAATGTTGTCAATAGAAAAAGTTAACCACTCTGGTCTTGGTTTGGAATTTTTGTCTTGTTCTATTTCCTAGCTATAAACTATGTATTATGATACTATGATTTTTTTTGTCTAAGAAAGCAAGACTGCATGAGATTTCAAAATGTATTTTAAAACATATATTTGCAGAGGTATTTTACATCTTGGCTGCATAGTAATGATAGAAAATATTAAAATGATATGGCATGTTTGGAGATGAACAACCATGAAACTTGTTCCCTTGCACTGGTGAACAAATAGTCCTAAGGCTGCCTGTTCTTATCCTAGGATAGTTTATTTTCATCCTGCCAAGCGTAGCAGATAACTTTGTCATACATCTAGTTGTGTAGTAGATTAGAATAGTCATCTCCATCAACCCAAAGAAGGTACATATAGGAGAAAACAATTGATTAGCATTCTGTTTTGTTAGAGTTTCATGTTCTTATTGAACTTTGAATCTAATGAAATTGCACTACAATCCTTAATAGAAACTGTCTATCTTGATTCGTGTATAGCTAGCACATCTTCCTTGCAGGTAATGCTACTCTAACATTGTTTAGAATCACTTGAAGTAGAAGTTTTATTTTAATTGTGGTATTGTTGTTCTTTCTTCTATGGACTCCTTTAATTGGACACATTCCTTTAGGAATTGGAGAAATCCCTTTTTCCCTTTAAGGTCAGATCTCTATTGGATCTACAAAAATAACACTTGCCATACATAATGTTAAGTTTGCATGAAGAGACAGACGCAGAGTGCTTCAAGCTCTTTGTTTATTAGTGACTACAGCTCAGAACGAACCCACTTTGGCTGGACTGCGGCTGCTACTTATAGCCAGCAGCCGCAGTTGCCAGCCAATCAGAGTGCAGGGTTTTCCCGCACTTTTTAAACCAATCATTTCTTACATTTTACAAGAACAGTTCAAACTAAACCAATGACTTTAAACCTGCATACATAACACCCCTCCCCACTAGGTTCAGTCCACACTCAAACCCCAGCCTATCTAATGTATTCTTTTAAATAGGTGGGGCTATGTGGTTCAGATGTTTTAAGGTTCTCACCTTGTGAGGGAGGAAATGTGTCTGCTGACATTTCCTTACTAGGACTTGTAGTAATGGTAGAACCTGTTTGGTTACTACAACCTGGTCTCTCCTCCCAATCCATCTCCAACCCAATGTCAGCCCCTAAATCAGGTAATCATGTGCAATCTTCCATTTGTGAAAATGGTTGTTGGTATTGTGACAGGTTTTGGGATGGTTCCTGTCGTGTTAGCTCATTACACATGGGGTTGATTCTTGCTTGTTCATTACACTCATGATCCTCCCCTTCCCCCCTAGAAGAGGTAGTAGGTATGGGAACCAGAGAGGAGCAAAAGCGATGCTCCTGAGGCAATCTGGATCTTAACTGATCAATGTGCCTGCTCCAGAGGACACCATCCTCTGTTTGTACCCTGGGGCCTGTGATTTGGTTTATCTCAGCAGGAATCCATAATGGTTCACCCATAAGGTTCTTAGCATAAACAGAATCACCCACAGTGAATGTGCGAATTTTGCTAGTGGAATCTAGTGGTGCGTTGGGTGCGTAAGTGGGATGAAGGCGTTCAAGGGGAGACCTGAGTTTCCTACCCATCAACAATTCAGCTGGGGACAAATTAGTTGAGGGGTTGGGAGTGATATGCTGAACACTGAGAAGTTTTTCAACTCTCTCAGTGATATCCCCTGGACCCAATTGCTGAAGTTTTTCCTTGGTAAATCGTACCATATGTTCAGCCGGCCGTTAGCGAAGGATGCCCAGGGGCTGTCAGGGCATGTCTGATACCCTGTTGTGCTAGATATGATTCAAAAGGTTGGATGTAAATTGAGGCCATTGTCAGAAACAAGCACATCAGGTAACCCGTGAGTTACAAAAGCTTTTTAAGCTGTTTGATGACAGCTTCAGTTGTGGTGGATGCCATAGGGATAACCTCTAGCCATTTGGAATATGCATCAACTATAATAAGGAAAGTGTGCCCTCTGGTAGGGCCAGCAAAATCAATGTGAATCCTGGACCATGGGCCCCTAGGACATTCCCATTCCTGTGTGGGGGGAGAGGTGGGGCAGGCCTGACTACCTGACAGTTGGGAAAGATGCAACCCAGTTTTCAACCATTTTGTCAATACCTGGCCACCATACATAACTCCTGGCCAATCCCTTCATTCTGACAATTCCTGGATGACCCTCATGTAACATTTCCAAAACCTCTTTTGCAGTTTTGTAGGAATAACCACCCTGTTACCCCACAAAATACATCCTCTTAATACAGATAATTCAGTTTGCCTGGATTTAAAAGGTTGGGCAAGTTGAGGTAGATCTTGAAGAGGCCAACCTTTCTTAATCCAGCCTATAACAGGAGCCAATAGCAGTACTGGAAGCTTGGCAACAGTTTCTAGGAAAAAGGTGTAAGTCTCAGGAGCAAAGTCCTCAGTGTGAGAAGGAAGTGGGCAGCGACTCAAAGCATCTGCATGCCCAATGTCTTTGCCAGGCCTGTGGATGAGTTTGTATGAATAAGCAGCAAGAAATTCAGTCCACCTCAGCATTCTTGGTGACAGAATAGTGGGCGTAGGTTTGTCTCCTGCCACAATGCCTAACAGAGGTTTGTGATCTGTGACAATGGTAAATGTTCTCCCATATAAATACTCATGGAATTTCTTGACAGCTGCAACAATTGCCAAGGCTTCCTTGTCCTGTTGGCTGTAGTTCCTCTCTGCTTTGGTCAAGGTGCGAGAGTAAAATGCAATAGGAGCTTCCCTCCCGCTGGGAAGCCTGTGGCTCAAAACCCCCCCCCACTCCAAAGGGGATGCATCACAAGTCAGTACAACAGGCAAATTCTCAGAGAACTGTATCAGTACATGATTAGTCTTTTAATATTGTTAAATGCAGATTGTTCTTTTCTGCCCCAGACCCAAACAGACTTTTTGTCTAATAATCTGTGCAGTGGTTCTGCAATGGTTGCCTTCTGAGGTAGGAACATGTGATAAAAGTTAATGAGTCCAAGGAAGGCTTGCAAATCTGTTTTACATTTTGGTCTAGAGGCTTCTTTGATTGCCTGAACCTTGGCTTCTGTGGGGTGGATACCATGTTTGTCAATCATATAACCCAAGAACTCAACCTTGTCAGTTCTAAGAGTGCATTTTTCTTCCTTGACTTTTAACCCTGCTTTTTTGAATCTGGTAAGGACTTCTCTGAGTCTCTCTTGTAACTGAGTGTCATTTTCAGCAGAGATTAACACATCATCAAAGTAAGGCACTACCCCTGGCAGTCCTTGGAGCATCCTTTCCATAAGGCTTTGGAAGATGCCTGGTGCCACGCTTACTCCAAACTGTAACCTTTTACATTTGAAAGCACCTCTATGAGTCACAATGGTTTGGGCCTCTGCAGTGGCATCATCAACTGTTAGTTGTTGATATGCCTGGGCCAAATCCATTTGGCAAAGACTGTACCCCTGCCAAGTGAATGTAGTAAATGATGCACCACTGGAACTGGATATGCTCTGTTGAAGCTCATGGTTCAATGTCCCCTTATAGTCTCCACAGATTCTTACTGACCCATCAGTCTTGACTGGTGTGACTATGGGTGTCTCCCACCTGGAGTGGTCAGTGGGCTCTAAAACTCCTTGAGCTATTAGTTTATCTAATTGTGCATCAATTTTTCCTTTAAGGCAAATGGGACTCTTCTGGGCTTTAAGCGAATTGGTGGCACCTTGGGATCTAGATTGAAAGTGATAGGGGTCCCCATATACTTGCCCAATCCGTCGCTGAAGACCTCTGGAAACTCAGACTTCAAGGCCTCCTCCCATTCAGTGTTGCTCACATGATTGATGCCAGTCACCTCGATGCCTAGTGGATTGAACCACTCAAGTCCCAGCAAGCTTGGGCGATCCTTGTCCATGATGGTCAGGGGCAAACGTTTGGTGTGGCCTTTGAACTTCACGTTGAATTCTCTTGTTCCAACTAGGTCTTAGTAATAACTTGCTCTGAAGCACCTTGTCTTTAAGGCCCAGAACAAATCGATCGCGCATGGCCTCTTCTAAATTGTTAAATTCACATGCACCTCCAATGTCTCTTAAACTTGCCACGAAGTCGTTTACGTTTTCGCTTTCCCCTTGATCCCGATGGTAAAACTCGTGTCTCTTAATGAGGCACGATACTTGTGGCGCGTAATGGGCTCTTAACAACTTTTCTAAGTCAGCCCATTCCATTACCTTCACGTCTGCAGCTCCTGCCAATGCCTTCGCCATCTTGAAAACTGCTGGACCGCAGTGCGTGAGAAAGACCACCCTCTTCCGCTTCTCAGAAATGTCGGCAAGATCGTTTCCTTCCAGATACATTTGGAAACAATCTGCATACGTCTCCCAGTCTTCTGCCATCGGATCGAACGGGGCTGGGGGGGTGTTCAGCGCAGCCATCTCGCTCTCCTTCTGTTCCGCGTTGCCTTCTTCCTCAGGGAGATCCCATCCTCGTCGCCAGTGTTAAGTTTGCATGAAGAGACAGATGCAGAGTGCTTCAAGCTCTTTGTTTATTAGTGACTACAGCTCAGAACGAACCCACTTTGGCTGGACTGCGGCTGTTACTTATAGCCAGCAGCCGCAGTTGCCAGTCAATCAGAGTGCAGGGTTTTCCCGCACTTTTTAAACCAATCATTTCTTACATTTTACGAGAACAGTTCAAACTAAACCAATGACTTTAAACCTGCATACATAACACATAAGGTCTTTATATTTACAAAGTGATGTGTAAACCATAACTAATCCCTATTATGCTCCAGTGAAACAAGTACATTTTTATAGCAGATGGTACCTGGTCATTCTTCATTGAAATATTAATTAGTAAGAAACTATTTTTGTAGAAACATTGGATACAAAGAGCTTCCTTCAGGAATTCAAAAGTGGTGTAATTTCTAGAGAATTACTGTTGTTATGGGATTTGCTTTCTTCTCCTTATGGACAACATCACATTTGACTGAAGATGATAAATAATGAAGTACAAATGATTTTAAATGTTCTCCTGGCAGAACATTCTTATGTCTGCTTTTGATTAAAGAATTACTCACTGTTGCTTATTGCTTTTATCACATATGCAATCAATTTCAGGGCTCAAATGTCTTGGATTGCGAAATATTAGTACAGGTGTCTCAGAGGGGCCAGTATTTGTATGATAACTTTAGCATTGCTTGCACCACTTTCTCAGCAAGATTTTTAAGTATCTAATTGACAGTTTGAAACTTTAGCCCAACAAATATATTATTAACATGTTTCCTGGCTATCAAGCCTTATTCTCTGCTGTGGATAATTAAATAACCGTTTAATAACATGACACGAACATAATAGCATGCCCTTCCACCTTGCTTCCCACTTGTCATCTTCAATCAATCTAGTCCACATATTAGATCTGATCCCCAAAATAGTAAGTCACTATCATGACAAGGAGTGACTAATGGCTATGAATACATCTAATAATGTTGTCAGACTATCACAATTGGGGCTCATACTTACATAATTGGAATTGACACCTACTTTTTTAGGACCACATGATACCATCTTCCTAAGTCTGTGATATTGTTTCTATCCATCTTCAACACTATACATCACTTTGCACACCTCTATCATAACTCTTCACCCCACTTTTGTTTTTACTGCAATAAAACCCCACACAGTTTTTACAACTTTGTGGAATGAATTTAGGCCTTTGATAATATTGCCTCCAACATCTATTGCAAAGTCCTTTTTAATGTTTGGGTAACCAAAGAATGCATGAGATTCCATTTGTTGTTTTTCATTTCTTTTTCTGTTTACATTATTCTACCTTTATATCTCTTTATTTGGGCAGACATTTGGAAGACTTTTTCTCTCCCATTTAATATGAAGTTGTATTAGAAACATACATTCTTCAAGCTGATAGGAAAATATGAATACAGAAAAATACATATTGAAATAAAGTTTAAAAATAAACATAAAATCATATGACAAAACTTTTAGTAGCTCATAGTCCCTTTCCTTCCATTGTTCCTAGCCACTAAAGTACTGTTCTTAAAATATTGGAGGTTGTTGCTTATATTTACTTAAATCATTTAATGTTTTCACAATTAAATATTTAATGCTTTTTCTTTCTTTCTTTCTTTTTAAGACAAACATATACAGACAAAACATAAAAACATAAAACCATCTTCCATTTTATATACATACAGTGTGTTGGTTACAAATCTTTTGTGCTATCCTTTCGTAGTCATCACTCACAGTTTGTATAGATTCTCACATTGTCAATCTAACATATGCTTATATATTTATCAGATATTAATCATTCATGATTAACCTATTTATTCCATCATTTATACAAGATATCCTCAATTTTGTTACAAAGTTTGTATTACACTTTCATCCAATGGTTATATATATTTATACTGTATTTTATATCAATCTATTAAACTATTATAAGATTTCCTGATGTATTACATTACCATGTCTTTTTATCCAACCATTGATAAAACAAATCCCATATCATGTACAATTGTTTATCTTCTTGTTCTCTAATTTCAAATGTCAATTTACTCATTTCAGCACAGTCCATAATTTTCTTAATAACTTCCTCCTGCATAGGTATTTTTTTCATTTTCCCAATTCTTAGCAAATACAATCCTAGCCGCTGTCAACACATTTACAATGAAATATTTCAATTCTTTATTGTACATTTCTGGTATAATTCCCAATAAAAATATCTCAGGCTTAAAGTCTATATGTTGTTTTATCATTTTTTTCAACCACGTGTGGATTTTAGTCCAATATCTTTTTACGTCCAAACACGTCACCACATATAGTAATACGAACCAGGTATCTGATGACATTTCCAACATTTATCCGATTTATTCTTAAACATTCTCACAATTCTCATCGGGGGTAAATGCCACCTATAAAACATCTTATAACAGATTTTCTTTATAAGCAGTTGACATTGTCATTTTATAATTTTGAGACCATAATTTTTGCCATTTCTCTAAATCAATCCATAACCAAAATTTTTCCCCAAGCAATCATAGCTTCTTTAACTTGCTCCTCCTCCAATTTGAATTCTAATAAATGTCCATAAAGTTTTTTAATTACATTTTCATCAGTACCTATCAAAATTTTATCTAAGTCAGTCAACTTATCATAAATACCTTCTAATTTAATATCTTCATCAAATCTAGATTGTATTTGCAAATACGAAAACCAATTCATTTTTATACCTTGTTCTTCCAACGCTTGCAGAGATTTAAGTTCACCCTTTTCATTCAATATCTCACCATATCTAACTGTTTGTTCCTTTTTATATATTATTGGATAAGAAAAAGCTTCAATAGTAGATATCCATAATGGAATTTTAAATAATATTGCTTTTTTGTCTTCTCCCAATTTAAAAACAAAGCCTCTCGAATATAGTGTCTTCTGAAGTACCCTTGTGTTTTAGTTCCCTTATACCAAAGAAAAGTATGCCATCCCAACAGCAGGTCATGTTCTTCTAAAGTCAATAGTCTACTGTTCCTTAATGTTATCCATTCCTTTACCCACATCAAATTTGCCGCCTGATAATATAGTTCCCAGTTGGGCAAAGCGAACCCTCCTCTTATTCTTGCATCTTGTAACAATTTAAGTTTTATTCTTGCTTTCTTGCCCTGCCAGATATATTTCAACACAATTTTATTTAAATCTTCAAAAAACTCTTTCCCTAATCTGATTGGAATTGCCTGGAATAGATATAAAATTAGATTAGGGAATGCTTTTTCTTAAGAACCATATTATAGATGTCTAACCTTGCCTTCTTCTATTATATACCTTGTGTAACCCATTCCTGGTTGAATTTAGTTAAACCCAGGGGTGGGATCCGACCGGTGTAACTACCAGTTCGGTGATTTTACATTTTACATTTTGCCGGTTCTATGTATGCTCTCTGTTTGCTGCTTTTCAGAGCAACCGGTTCTACAGAAGTGGACAGAACTGGTAGAATCCCACCCCTGGTTAAACCTCTACACTGAATACACACAATCAGTTTTTTCGTAAAGCATGCAGATAGCAGAAAAAGGGCAGATGTTTCCAACAATCCCAAAGTCCACTCATCCAATTAAATAGGTGCTTGCCATGCAGCTCATCAGAAGCGAGGCTGCCACTTCATGAGTAGCCTCACCTTTGCTGTGTGTGTCTCCATTCAACCCTGTGCATCTGTGGTTCAAGAAGAGGAGGCAATTCCTCCTCATCGCCACTGACAAGTTTTAGTTGCATACTTTCTCCACCTTGTGCTTCCAGCAAAATCTCCCTTTTTCTTTCTTCAGCCAGCTTCTCCACTGTTCCTGGACTCTCCACTCCTTGCTCAGAGCCCTCATTGATTTCCTGGCCGTCCTCCATATCCTCTTCCCAAGCCCATAGAGCCAGCTCTTTTTCATTGTCTGGGCTGGTGTTTGGGGAAGCCATCATACCTTGTGTAGATGAAAGCAATACAGAACTGACACCCTCCTCCATCCCCTTTAAGCTCTATAGAGCCTTATCTATCTTTTCTCTGGAAGGCTCATAGTCTGGGGAGATTCTTTTTAATAGACAGAATATACTAAAGTATTGCCTTGAACTCTGCACATGTGGAACTGACTGCTTGTGCCTGACAGAAAGATTATTCTTGTTTTCTGCCAATGTCACAAAGGTGACACATTCTTGTCATAGTGATGTTTATCTTTAATTGGATTTTCATCTTTAAGCTATCAGATATATCAGGGGAAACTAAGACAAGATAATGGATATCATTCCAGGATTTCCCCACCTGCCTACTTCTTACTTCCTGAAGGTTCCAATTTACTGGAGATCACAGAATTAAGCCTTGATTCAGCTGTTGTCTAACATGGACATACGGTTGCACTGAGTTCTCATATTAATTTTCCTGAATTCATTGTGTGCAACTTATAGCATAGGCAGGCTATATATCAGACCATGGATTAGACAAGAACTTGAAGTTATCTTCATTAATCTTCCTCAAAGAAGTGTCCAAAGTTTTTTTTTTCCTTTTGCATCATGAAAATCACTCAACAAATATAAAATCTAGAGCCAATAGTTAGATGTGCAAATCAATAGATCATCAGAAGCATAATCAAGTGTGGAAATCAGTTTCAGCATTCTCAAGTATGGGAACCAATTTCACTGATACTAAATAAAGATTATGTGCAATGAAAGCTAAAATTATCAGAGGATATGTTTTTTTAATTATATACGTAGTATATGATTTAGACAACTGGACAAAGTGAATGGATTCCCCATGACCTTATTACGGTTAATACTAGTGGTTAATACACTGATATTGCAGCATTGGAAAGATAAGTGTATGACTCCATTTATTTAATGGATTGAAGACCCGTGTCAAGCTGATCAGCTTGACAACCTGATTGTACTTATAAGTAGATTGCATTCATATGGACAACTATATTGAAATAGGGATACATTTATACAGAATGCCATAGGTTAAAAATTATATAAATGTATAGAAATATATACATGCTTAAATAATATTTGCATTAGATAAATGTATAATTATAAGTATTTATTGATATAATACAATTTTTGTTAAAATATTTTTATTCTTTTTTCTGTTGTCTTCTGTTTGAAAATGTATGCATCCACATCATTATTATATTTGCATTTTTCTCTTTTTTATTAATTACAAAATAATAAATTTTAAAAGTTTTAGATAAGGATGATATAGGTTTTCTCCAGCTTGAAAGAAGAAACTAGTTTAATCAGCATATTCTATGTTCTGTTCTTAACAAAAATCTGAAAAAATGTCATCGTGGACCTCTTTATATAATATTGTTAAGTGCACAGGCTGAGGTATCTTTGCCTATACAAAAATTAAAGTGAATCTAACTAAAGGAAGAGTCCAATGGAAAATAATTAAACCTCCTCCTTTGGTATTATTATATTGCTTTGAGGAATTCAAATTATCTGCAAATACAAAACAATTTCTTGGTGAAAGCATATTTCATTGTCCCCCAAGCTGCAATGACAACATCAATTCATTTTCATTTCTGCAGGAAGGCATTTTATAAAATTGATTTAGGGGAAATAGGATCAACACGGCCCATAGCAAAGTATTAGTCCTTCCATAATCATCAAAGCAATATATTAGTTCAGTTTTGAAGTTCATATAATACCACTACCATCCTAAGTAATTAGAATTATAGTCTAATATTCTATTTGTACTATTTTTACAGAATACTTATAAGGACTCTTTAAATAATACACACACACACACACACACACACACACAAATCAACAACAACATAGAAATGTTGGCTATTGAAAGACCTGCTTTACCAAAACTTGTTCACAAAATTAAACTTGCAATCACAAATATTAAAGTCTGTTAAGCACAGGGTGATTTCAAATCACAATAGATTATATTTATATATATATAACACAACCCTTTTTATGGCACTTTTTTGAACTAGCATTGAAGCATCAGACTTGCATATTATTTATCCAGCAAAATAATGTGATATGAAAAATCCATATTCAGATGTATAAATGTGACAGCTAAATATTAGCTGAAATAAATCTTAAATTAATCCTTTCCTTTAATATAATTGACAGAAATTGTGAACTCTATAAGTTGCCAAATAATTTTTTCTACTTCAATATTGCATATAATGGTTTAGTAATTGATTTCTGAGCAATATGTAAAGACAATTACATCATACACAAAAATATTTTAGCAAAATGTTTATTTTATGGATGACTAATTGTAAGCACTCACCATTGAGTATCATATACTGTAACAGTGACTAATCTAGAAGGAGAGGGACAGGGTGGCTCAGTGGCTAAGGCGCTGAGCTTGTCAATCAGAAAGGTCGGCAGTTCAGCGGTTCAAATACAGCTGGAAATGGCTAGCACGTATGTGTGAGGGGAACCTTTACCTAAATCTAGAAGGAAGCAATGTAAGACTACAGTACAAAATATTATAGCATAATATATCACACATTATATATAATTTAGATGGAAAAGATTCAACCACTTGAATACTTGGTCAAGTACAGTAGAATACAAACCCAACAAAAATTGTACTGCCAAGGATAAGATTTGGGGCGAGTATGTGACCATAATAGGAGAGTCCAAAAAGATTGCTTTGACTTTTGAGCATAAGTTGAGTTGGAGTTAGAAAAAAAAAGGTGTTGTGGGTTACATGAAAATGAACAATTGCTTTCATAGATTCCCTCTGGAAGAAAATATACAGACACTCACAAAAAAGCATTCATCAATAGTTTCTAAAAAAAGAGACAGAACCCACAAATCCTATGACAGGAATAAAAATATTCCAGACTTGAACAATGGGCGCTATTCAACAATGTGAAATTTAATGTGGGGAAAAGCAAGGTTTTACACCAGGAGAGGACAAACCAAAGGCACAAGTACAGAGTAGGTGAAACCTGGCTCAAAAACAATAACTGTGAGAGGGATCTTGGAGCCCTCGTGGACAATCACTTAAACATGAGCCAGTAGTGTGAGGCAGCAACCAAAGAAGCTAATGTAATCCCTGGATGTATAAACAAAGGTATAGAATCAAAATCAAGTGAACTATTTATAAAACCTTAGTAAGGCCACACCTGGAATACTGCATCCAGTTTTGGTCAACACGTTACAAAAGAGATGTTGAGATTTTGGAAAAAGTACAAAGAAGAGCAACTAAGATGATTAAAAGCCCGGAGACAAAAATATATGAACAGTTGCAGGAATTGGGTATGGCTACTTTAGAGAAAAGAAGGACTAGGAGTGACATGATAGCAGCATTCCAGTATTTGAGGGGCTGCTACAAAAAAGAGGATCAATTTATTTTTTAAAGCACATGGCAGGACAAGAAACAATGGGTGGAAACTAATCAAGGAGAGAATCACCTGGAATTAAGGAGACACTTCCTAACAGTGAGGACATCTAACCAGAGGAATAGCTTGCCTTTAGAAGTTGTAGGTGTTTCATCACTGGGGGTTTTTAAGAAAAGACTGGACAGTCACCTATCTAAAATGGTATAGTGTTGAAATGGGGCAGTGCTGGTGAACCTGTTCATCACCAAGTGCCGAAACGGTAATGTGCACGCATGGGGACTGCCGGAAACTGGAAGAGCAGCTCCTCAGCACGCATGTGCATGCTGGGAAGCTGAGCTTCCATTTACGGCATGCACATGTGTGCTGGCCACCTGGTCTTCTGGTTTCTGGCATGCATATGCGCGCAAAGACCAGCTGGCCAGCATGTTTGTGCATGCTAGGAACCAGAAACTCAGCTTCCTGGCACATGCATGTGTGCTGGGAGCTGCTCTTCTGGGTTCTGGCACTTCCACATGTGCAAAGACCAGCTGGCCAGTATGCATGTGTGCACCAGAACCCAAAAGAGCAACGGGCGATGGCTGGCGTGCCCAGAGAGATGGCTCTGCATGCCACTTCTGGCACACATGCCATAGGTTCGCCATCACGGGTACAGGGTCTCCTGTTTGAACAGGGGGTTGGACTAGAAGACCTCCAAGTTCCCTTCCAGCTCCATTTTGATCAAGTATATCAAGTAGTTTGGTTGTGACACCACATTTTTCTGTGTCTATCTTCAATTTATATTTTACATTATTGTCACACAGTCATGCCAGATATTCAGACTAGATTTTCCAAGGACCTGGGATAGGGAGATTTGGATGTTTGAAGGCTGTATCTCAGCAACTGGCTGTCATGCTGTTATTGTTGTTTAGTTACTGTTACTGTTACAGGGGTTGGACGGCAGTTAAGTTCCAGCTCCACAATTATGTGTGGCTGTGACACCACTCTGTGTCTTACTGTTGTTTTGGCAGTCAGCAATAAGCTGATTTTCCGCAAAGACCTGGATGTAAGGTTATCTGAGTATTATTATTATTGTTGTTGTTATTATTGTTACTGTTACTGTTACTGTTAGGGCCTTGGTGGCTGAGGCTGTTAAATGCCTGCAGTTAAGTTCCAGCTACCTACAATTACTGTAGGCTCGAATGCCACCAGGCTCAAGGTTGACTCAGCCTTCCATTCTCGGGTAGGTAAATTGAGGAGCCAAGATTGTCGGGGCAATAAGCTGACTTTGTAAAAATGCTGCTTGGTAATAAGCAGACATATACAATGGAATGAAGCTGAGCACACTGGGTTGCTCTTCGAGAAGGGTGGCATATAAATGTTCTGGCCACCTGGTCTTTCTGGCAAAGACCAGCTGGCCAGCATGTTTGTGCATGCTAGGAACCAGAAACTCAGCTTCCTGGCACATGCATGTGTGGGAGCTGCTCTTCTGGGTTCTGGCACATCCACATGTGCAAAGACCAGCTGGCCAGTATGCATGTGTGCACCAGAACCCAAAAGAGCAACGGGCGATGGCTGGCGTGCCCAGAGAGATGGCTCTGCATGCCACTTCTGGCACACATGCCATAGGTTCGCCATCACGGGTACAGGGTCTCCTGTTTGAACAGGGGGTTGGACTAGAAGACCTCCAAGTTCCCTTCCAGCTCCATTTTGATCAAGTATATCAAGTAGTTTGGTTGTGACACCACATTTTTCTGTGTCTATCTTCAATTTATATTTTACATTATTGTTGTTGTTGTTGTTCATCACACAGTCAGCCAGATATTCAGACTAGATTTTCCAAGGACCTGGGATAGGGAGATTTGGATGTTTGAAGGTGTATCAGACATCATACCTGGATGTAAGGTTATCTGAGTATTATTATTATTGTTGTTGTTATTATTGTTACTGTTACTGTTACTGTTAGGGCCTTGGTGGCTGAGGCTGTTAAATGCCTGCAGTTAAGTTCCAGCTACCTACAATTACTGTAGGCTCGAATGCCACCAGGCTCAAGGTTGACTCAGCCTTCCATCCTCTCGGGGTAGGTAAATTGAGGAGCCAAGATTGTCGGGGGCAATAAGCTGACTTTGTAAAAATGCTGCTTGGTAATAAGCAGACATATACAATGGAATGAAGGCTATTGCTGAGCACACTGGGTTGTATCCCAAAAATTGTAAGCCACCCTGAGTCTTCGGAGAAGGGTGGCATATAAATGTAATTTTTAAAAAAACTGTTACTGTTATTATTTTGTATATTATTTTACTACCTTATGACTATGCTTTTTCCAGAATCCAAATTTGAAGATAATGGCTATATAAGAATTTTAAATAGATAAACAAATAAACAAAAACTACTTCACTGGACTGGTTTTATAGTGGTTTACAATCACTATGTAATCAAGATTCCAGAATGCCATATGTTATAACTAATTCAGTTACTTGTACAATAACAAGAATTGATTTATATGTTCTTTACTGACCAATTGGGATAAAAGTGGCAGTTGTATCACTCAGGATGGGATGTGTAAATCAATATCTTATAAATACTTATTCAACATAAGTAGTTTAGCACCCACAACAACAGCCTGGGGGAAAATTCTGTCTCTGGTGAAAGAGCATTAAGTAGGAAGCTATTTAGGAAGATTCTTGAATGCCTGTTTTCCAATGATCACTTTCTACCCATAAATCTAAACATTAGAACCATACTCCTGAAAGAGACTTATTTATTTTCCATCTTGCTGTCTTGAAGCTTAAAAAGCTCTTTAATATGCACATATCACTCCTGCTGACTTCTCAGCTGTTTGTTGCAATGAAGAGACAGGTTCAGTATCATTTGCAGCTCCCTGGGGGCTACTCTAAGTCACTTGAAACTGAAATAATTTTAGGTTTTATCAACATTTTATTTTCAGTTGCTTTCTCAGATACTATGGGGAAGGCACTCCCCCACACATCCCAAAGACCTGCTATGCTACCTCATAGTGAGGAGGTGGGAAAGGATATTCTGGGATGAATGAGAAAGTAGCATTAAGTCTTATATATCACCTCATAGCATTTTATAGCACTCTCAGGGTGGCTTACAACAGAAGCATTATTTCCATATTGCCCTGAACAATCTAGGTTCTCATTTTACTGACCTCAGAAGGATGGAAGACTGAGTCAACCTTGACCCCTGTCAGGATCAAACTTGAGGTTGTGGGCAGAGTTTGCCTGCAATATTGCACTTTAACCACTGAACCACCAGAGCTCTGTGCCACCAGTAAACAATGTGACATGAGCAAACAATGCCAGGAAGGTACATTAAGAATATATTGTCCTACCGAGTCATTTAAGGTGTGAAGGTCATCCCAGCTAAAACAAACAGGCACTTACACTGAGCAGTAGCAATATAGGAAGAAAAGTGTCATTTCATACTGCATGAATAAACAATTCCTGTATGTTAGCAAGAAAACCACATAGATAGAAAATATTACATGACCCACAAAATATTACATGACCCATAGTTGGATAATGGACCTCCCATGATTCATATTAATATATTACTTGGGACTAACTTGTGCTAACTCTATTGCTTCCAACTAACACTATTGCTAGACAATTGTTTGTCTTGATTTGATCCGAAACTGAATGAGAAGTGAACTATATCCATCAACTGATGGATGATAGTTGTATCCATCAATGCATATCCTTTTGTTCTTGATGCCAACTGAAACTAATTCAGATTAAGCCCAAAAGTTAACAACTATCAGTTCTTGTCATTGGTCAAGTAAAGTCATAATTTAACAGACAGAAATAAATATTTCCAAGTTCAGGCAAATATTATGTGGTTATTGTTTAATGTATTAATTGCTTCTTACATAGTGCTGCATATGTGGTGTATGAGTTCTTCTAACTAGTGGGTCCATAACGAGCCAAGCAGGCTGTTAAGAGCAAGACAGTTCATTCTAGTACTGGAGATTGTAACCACTTGTCAAAAGGATCCATGAAAGGGAAGCTTTCAAAAGTTAAAAGCATCAAGGTAACAATGTTATGTAAGTTCTGCCCCTTTGAATATCCTTTGCTACATACATACAAAGGAGAAGACCTTGCTTTGCAACAGCACAATTCTGCTTTTTTACTTTGACAAAAGCATTGTGTCCTGCAAACACTTCTGCCATTTGTTAATCAAATTGATCCCAGTGGATGATACATTGAAACTTTGCAAAACCAGCTAGCTTATAATGTTTTACACATATATTATTATTTTTTTGCAGACTTGTCTGTACAAAAAGATTGTGACTGTCTTAGCTTGGGATTTCTTTTTCTCTTTGAGGAATTAGGAGAGCTTCAAAATTTGAAATATACAACAGTGAATATTTTCCATCTGTTTAGTCAGCAACAAATTATTTTAAAGTTGTGAACATAAACATAAAAATCCATCAGTGTTTTGAGAAAACATTTATTTTAAATCCATAGTTAACTGTGATGCTTTTTGGTTGTCAGCATTAGAAACCTCAGTATTATTTTATAAAGCAAATTTCTTTCTTTCTTTCTTTCTTTCTTTCTTTCTTTCTTTCTTTCTTTCTTTATTTATTTATTATTTAGACTTGTATGCCGCCCCATCTCTGAGGACTCGGGGTGGCTCACAACTAAAACCAATCCACAACAATAAGTTAATTTAAAACAATATTAAACAATCAGAAGTCTAAATTAAATTAAAACCCCAATATGCCATTTAAAATTTAACACCCCCCCCCAGGAGATCAGCACAGCACAGCCTGTTCGAATAACCAAGTTTTCAGGTCATGACAGAAGGTGCGAAGGTCAGGGGCCAGGCAGAGTCCCAGGGGTAGTTGATTCCATAGGGCAGGAACCGCCACAGAGTAGGCCCATCCCCGGGGCACCGCTAACCGGCATTGACTCACCGATGGTACCCCGAGAAGCCCCTGTCTGTGTGCTCGTACAGGGCGGTTGGTACTCGATATCAAATGTCTATCATTAGACATTTGAGTGCCTTGTGCCGATAATGATAGACATTTGATATTAAGGTCACAGTGTATGATATTATTTTCTTCATATTATTTTAAATTGGGGTCCAAACTTTTTATGACTGGAGACTACACTGTATACTGAAATAATTCAGCTGGTTGTTCCCTATTCCCTATTTTGGAGCTAGGCAGAAGCTTTTTTTTTTCCTGTAATGGGCCGACCTTCTGCAATGGTCTCCCATTAAAGGTTTCTTTATCTTAATTGAAATGAAAGGTTTTCCAGAAGGCTTTTGGCATCTAAAATGATTAATTGTATTGAGATTTTTAAGATAGAAAGTTGCATTATTGTTCTTTTGTCATCATAAATTAGGGGATGGTGAAGGGAGGAAAATCTGAACTAGTGCCATCTTGATGAATGTGTTTCGTGTTTCAAAAAGACAGAAAACCAATGCCTACTGATAAAAAATAGATGTCAGAGATGACCAGGCTGATGACCAGGCTGAGGGAGGAGTCAAATGCATCATAAATCATGAGTCCCTGCACACCCATAAGAGAAGTTTAGCCCATCTTGAATTCCTTTCTTATCCCCCATTCATTTCCTTTGAATGCTTGTTGGTCAGGTTCTTGCAGAGAGCTAAAGCTTGCAATAAATCTTTATACCTTGAACTGTCTGAATCTCCTGATTTCCCCAGTGCTTGACAATAGACCAGTGTTTTTTTCAGCATCAGTCACTTTAAAATGTGTGGATCTCAATTCCTAAACTTCCCCACCCAGCACTGAAGTCCACACATCTTAAAGTGACTGAGGTTGTGAAACACTGGGATAGACCTTTGATGCAATAAAATGATGTATAAGTTGCAGGCAATCCTTGAACCTCACTTGCCCTCCCTTCTTTAAGCCATTGGTCATGTTGTTGATCTTTTTCTGTGGAAGACATAATATGGGGGTGGGATCTTACTTATAATTAAACTGAATAAAAAACATCATGTTCCTTCTGCAGATGAAGGGGCTCAGTATCCAGCAGAACATTCAACTCCAACAAAGAGGCGTATCTGATTTCTTTTGGCTTCTGCCATTTTCTACATTGCTCTGGAGGGATTTTCAGCCATCCTGTCAGAAAATGGAACTTTCTGGTGTTGCTATGCCGTTTACAACTTGTGGGGATTTGAAGGCAAGCCAAATCCACCAATGACAGGGTAACAGTGCATACCCTGGAGTGGCATCACAAGCCACGCCCCTTGGTATATAAGGGGCAGCCCAACAGACAATTTACCTCAGGAGGAGAATCCAGAGTCAAAGAGAGAAATTCTCTATTGGGGTCCATTGCCTCTCCTTGCCTGCTCTTGCTGATATTGTTTCTGCTCAGCTTGAATACCTCAGAAGCTTGAGGTGGAGGAACCTCTTGCCAGAAGAGAAAAGGAGAGAGAGAGAGGGAAAAGCCTTGAAACAGTTTTAAGTTCTTAAAGAGGTCTAAGTTTCTATAGGGTTTGTTCTTAAGTTAAAGGACTAAGAAAACCTAACTGCATAAGCAGAGAAACCAAGTAAGACCTGAGAGAAGAGAAACTTAAAGAAGGCACAAGAATCTGGTAAAAGTCTTTCTGTAAATTTATTTGAATTAAGCTGCTTGTACAATAAAGATTTTGGTTTGAAGAACAAAGCTGGGCTCAGCATCTTTGTACAATTTAAATATATAGACAGAGTAACAAGATCCTCTAGACTTTGGTCAATCATAGGATTGACTGCCACAAGTCATTCATTTTATTTTCAACACATCCTCTGTAACTATTGGGTTTTTGGAAAAAAGAAAGATACACAAAAGTCCCCTATCTCCTTTCACTTACATGATGATCCATTTGCACCCAAGAAGATTTTGCATTCCATCTTGGATTAACCCAACTCTATCCAACAAGGAAAACCTTCTTGTAAAATCTTTAGGTAAATCTTAGTTTAGCTTCTGGAGTGGCTGACTCCATCAATGTGTCATTTCCCCAGATTCAGATTCTGATCTGAAAAACTGTTCCACCTGAACCTGTGGAGTGTCAGCCTCAGAGATATCAAGCCGAGAATCAATTGTTGATCAATCACAGGCAGCATCAGAAGAGCAAGGGAGTAATTGTTTTAATTAAAGATAGCTGCCTGTGGCCTGATTTAACAGGCAGCCTGACCCATATTTTTTCTGTTGGAAATATAACTGTCTGATCTCCTGCTCTGCTATGTCATTCCTGTGATTCCACGCATGACTACCAAAACTTGATCTTTGAACCTGCTGAAAAGCTTCACTTGACTCTGATCTTTGGACTGATTTTGACTACTCTTCTATGAGTTCCTGCTGAAAGCAAAACTACCCAGGCAAGCTTTATTTCCCAGAGATGGTTTTGATTTATATCCCTTCCCTTTTCTGCCTGTACCTACTCAACCTCGAATAAACTGCTATTCTCACTTAGCAACTGTGTATGTGTGAGTTTGGACCTGTAAAATGACACAGTGATGGGTGGAGAGAAAATAAGTAAGCACTCAGCCTCTCTTTTACAGAGTACCACAGTATTGGTCTTGTTTCATCTATAGGTAGTCTTCATTTTATCATTTTAGCATCATTTATCATTTTAGCATCACCAGATCAGTGATGCCCTCTCCGTGATGACTCGCTGTCTGGATGTCCAGTCTTTCGGACGAGATGCCCGCGTCACTCAGCCTTGTTACCCTCGCCTGACTACTGCAATGCTCTCTATTTAGGACTGCCCTTGCACACCATCCGGAGGTTGCAACTGGTGCAGAATGCGGCCGCACGGGTTGTGATGGGAGTTACCTGATTCTCCCATGTTATCCCCCTCCTGCACGGCCTGCATTGGCTGCCGGTTGCACTCCAGGTGAGGTTCAAGGTTTTGGCTTTAACATTCAAAGTCCTCCACGACATGGGTCCACAATATTTAAGGGAGCGCCTCCTGCCGATATTGAGGACCAACCACCCTGTATGAACACACAGGCAGGGGCTCCTCAGGGTCCCATCGGCAAGTCAATGTTGGCTGGCGGTCCCCCGGCGGCGAGCCTATTCTGTGGCGGCCCCGGACTTATGGAACCAACTGCCTCTGGATCTCTGTCTGGCCCCTGACCTCCGCACCTTCCGCCACGATTTGAAGACCTGGCTATTTGACCAAGTCGGGCTGTGATTACCTCGTGGGGGGTATGGGATAGTTTTAACTTTAATTCGGCTTTATTGGACTTCACAATGGTTTAATTCTTTTTTAATCTATTTATTGTATTTGTATGTTTTAATTGTGAGCCGCCCCGAGTCTTCGGAGATGGGGCGGCATATAAGTCCAATAAAATAAATAAATAAAAATACATTTAATGACTGGCTTCAAAACGGGTGCTTTATGTTCTGTTATATATTCTCAACTGATCAAGCATTTTCTTTTCCCCTTAGAAGAAATAGTAATTTCTGGATTTTTAAAAATCCCAAACTGATGGAGATCTTGTCCTATTTCAATTGGTAGTTTAAAATCTTTTTTAAATAATCTTTGTTGTGTATATTTCTTTTGAAAACTAATTTTTTTAAAAGCCAATGTTTAAGCCCCTGTACTTCCTGTTAATAATTGTTTGCATGATAATTTCAGTTGTACAATTTACCTTTTAGCGAAAGCCATTTTTCCTTTGCAGAACAGCTTAGTAGCAAAAGACAAGAATACTTTTGTTTGACAATTAGCTATTACACAACCTATTCACAGAATAATAAAATATACACAATACATTAAAAACTGTTCAAAAATATTTGTCTTGTTTTAAAAGCTAGAAGCATTTATACTAATACTTTTAACAAGATTCAATAAATCGTTTATAAGCCAATAAAATATTTAAAATATCAAGTAATAGTTGTGATTATTTTATTTACTGTTTGATATCTGATATTAACACCTTAGTAAGCTATTCGTGTTAAAAATGTCATCATATAGTAAATATCAACATAAATGTTAAACTACTAACAATAATTTGTTTTAATTTCATTGTAATATATAGATTGACATGTGTAATAACAGAAAAAGGTAGTATATGAACAATGTTCTATTGTATTTGTTGGAAGAAATATCCATCTAGTTCAGTTCCAAGTGGGGAGAAAGACATTGGAAACATGGAGGCTGATTGGAAAAATGGTTTATTGATGACAGGACAACATGAGTTTTAGGCTGCTAACCATTTGGAGTGGAGAGTGAGGGTTTTTTATTCCCTCTCTTGGGCTTTGTCCTTGAGCTTCCCGTTCCTGTGGCAAGGGATGTATTCTATTGGTCGCTGTCAGACTCCCATGGGGCTATGCATGGGTCATAGCTGATTTTGTAGGTTATCTGAGTCAAGTTTGGTTGAAGCTTGGGCTGATGCAATGAAGGGGCTTGTTGTGCAGTTCCTATTGTGGCTTAATGGCTTTTCCCTGAAGGATAATCCCATCATCCTGGAGCTGAAGGTTGTTTGTTTTGTAGATAGGCTGGCTCAGTCTTTCTTTAATGGGCACCAAATATCTGCTGGGGGCAGGAAGCTGAATATCTGCTGGGGGCAGGGAGTTTCTCTCTCCCTTAAAATTTCCATTTCTCTTTTAGGCAAAAGATAGTATTCTGCCTTTTTAAAATATTTCTCAAAATATTTCTCAAAATATTTCATTCTTCTAGGAGGGATGACTTCCCTCATAGTGACCTATTGTCATTGCTATTTAGTATATCTTTAATTTATAAATACTTTTGACATAATAATGGGATTACAAATAGTTCCTATTGAAAATGATTTGAGTTCTTTTGAACTCCAACTGGGGCAACAACATCTTTTAATGCTGCCATTGTTTTCCCTAGTTTGAAAAGTTGCCAGAGTTTGGTTAGTTAGATTTTTCTTATGTTTCTCAGATCTGTAGCTCTGAACTGTTAAAACTCCCATTAAGCTAGTTTGTTGACAAAAAAATATTTGCAACAGCTCTGAGGAAAGCCATAGTGACTTTTAGAGTTTTATTGGTTTCCTGTTCTTAGAAAATTATTCATCAGTCTTAATTTCAGGCACAGCAAGCATTAATTATGTTCTAGTTTATTCCTCCATTATTGCTTCCCATATGAGAGGGAGTTAAACCATTTTTACTGTCTCATTGATGATTAATGACAAAAGGAAGATGGAATAGTGAGATTCTATTGATTTAGGACTACTGCAAAATGCTTGATCAAATGTGTCACATCATTCTACACTAATTCTAAACCAATTTTTATGTATTTGTTTATACTTGGCTTTTATTTAAGATGTATTTTCACGTAATATCATTGATGTAGTTTCAAGGTAAACTCTGAGAAGCCAAATATAATGAAAAAAGGCTCCAGGAGTGTTACTACTCTTAAGCTGTCTTCATCAATGAAAAATTAAAAATCCCCTCTCCCTTCCTCCCATCCATGCTGCCAAATCACAAAGGTTGGGGACCACTGCTCTAGAAGAAAATTCTATACATACTCTGGCATTTAACTGTAATTATGTGTGAATTTTGTAAGTATGTGTGAATTTTGAATTTTTTCTCCCCCCAAATTTATCCCAAATCTTCTGTTTCAGGGAAATTCAGGGAAATTTAATACCAATAATATGAACTGGTTTGGAGTATGGCTCTACTGAATATACTTTCTTAAAATGTATAAACCACTGAAGATGCATAATTTGGAAAACGCATGTTAAATTTATTTGTACAGTTAGTCCTCGAGATACAACAGTTCATTTAGTGACTATTCAAGGTTACAACAGCACTGAAAAAAAGTGATTTATGACCTTTTTTCACATGACCATTGCAGCATCTCCATGATCACTTGATCAAAATTCAGGTGCTTAGCAAAGGACTCATATTTATGACAGTTGAAGTTACCCGGGGTCGTGTGATCATCTTTTACAATCTTCTGACAAGCAACACCAATGTGGAAGCCAGTTTCACTTAACAACTGTGTGACTAACTTAAATGCAGTGATTCACTTAACAACTGTGGCAAGAAAGGTCATAAAATGGGGCAAAATTCCCTTTTTAAACATTTCACTTAGCAAGATAAATTTTGGGGTTTAATTATGGTCATAAATCAAAAGTACTTATTTCAACCAACCGAAGATCTCAATTCCATAATGAGAAAACCAAGAAAATAAAATTAAACTTGAAACAGATTAATTTAAAATATGGCAGTGAAGTTTCAAATAACCATATGAGATGTTACCTATAATTGCTCCTAATGAGTGGTCACAGCCTTTGGAACCAATCAGTGGCAGAATGAAGCTGTTCTGTCCTCACTACATGTTAGTCTGTGTGCAGCTCGACATGCAGCTAAACCCACCAATCGCCCAATAAAACAGACCATGTGGGTAGATCTCGATGCTTTATTGAAGGAACAGGATATGGTGAAACTGGGGAAAATAGGAATACATACAATGAGAACCAAATACAAGATAGGCGGTATTGAATTACTGCTGAACATAACAATTAATAAATACAAGTAATTTAAATCTCACCAGCAATGCTCTATGTGTGGGATGTGGGTTTGTCCTTGGATGACCATGTGCTACAGATTAAGATGGCTTCTTCTTTGTGCTTCTGCCTTCTCTAAATGCTAAAGGAAATGGAGTCTGGCTTCCCAGCATGCACTTGTTTTGAGAGTGCAGGCTGATGGGTAAAGGAGGTTGGGTCAACTTCAAACAATATACTTGGTATTTGTCTCTCGGTACACTTGATGGTGCTAGAAAGCAACAACAATATATAAAAGTTACATGCTGGGGCATGACAGAAGTAAAATCAGTGACATTTGAGCCAGGATTGATATCTAGTCTCAGTGAGTTATCTTGGTCCTGAGCACCTTTTCTGTAAATGACTATATGAGAATTTCTTCGCATTTCAGTCACAGAAATAGGTTTTCTTCTTCCTCTTGCCATTTCCTGAAAATATATTGCAAATTAGAAATATGATAGCCTTCTTTCAATATTTTTACCATAAACATAGTGATACACAATCAATGTCAAATGAAGATGATCTGCTTCCTTCATCAGAAAACAAAGCACCACAAAGTATGCTTATCTAAATAACAAAAGAGTTGACTGGGACATATCCTTCCTCTCTTTGGTAAGAGTTTGCTTCATATTAGGGGCCACTATCAATAGAACACATCAACAGAAGATTTGAGAATGAGAAATAAACATCATATAACTATGGAAACCAATACTACTCATTTTTATTTTTGTAATAATGAAGTGATTGGTTTGAGTTGCAGACTGTTACAACTTATTGATTAGCAAGACCTTTTGCATGTCTTCTGCTCTAGTTCATATAATGTGAGAAAATGGGGTGCCTGTTCATTTTATACACCTATCCATATATCCATACATGCAAAATGAAGTATTCCTGCTGCTCAGAGGTTGTTTCTCCCAATCTATTTCCTGACAACCAGTTCTAAAGATATATAACAGATTATTATCCCAAAGTGAATGACCTTTTCATACATACACACACACACACAAAATAAATAGAAAGATCAAATCTTGAGGACCCCCATAGTGAACCGCTTGAGGTTCTGTCAGCCATTCCATTACAGAATTGAGTTTCCCCAACCACTATTGACTGCATATGATCACTTAGGAAGGAAAGGAACCATGAAAAAATGTGGCTCTTCTTGACACTCAAGTGTCATAGGCAATGCAGAAAGATACTGTAGTTGACATTACTGATGTCCACTGAAAAGTCCAAATGGTCAGGAGTGATAGCTTTACCCAATTCAATTTCTGCCAAAACATATCAATGAGAACAACTAATGCAGATTCAGTCAAATCTAAATAAGGACTGCCATGTGTCCAAGTAATCCTTCAGAGCTCTTTAAACATCCACCTACAAAAAAGGAAGTGTAGAGATCAGATGCTTGTTTGTTTGTTTGATAAGTTGTTCATTATCAAGGCATCTAAGGCTCACTTCTTCGGCAGCTGGTAGGCCAATGCCTCTTTCAAGGCAGCTAGATCTTTTTCAGAAATGTTGGTCACTTCCTGTGTCCAAGCTCCAATTTCCTTTCTACCTGTTTTAATTAGACAGGTGAACAAGGGACCCACTTACACATGGTAGAGATAACAGCACAAAGAACTACTGACTACTTCTTCCACATTTACAGAGCAAAAACTTCCTAGGTAACATTGCAAGACATTACTTCTGTCATCTTACTGGATACCATCTACCTGACTCTCAACATGGAACTAGTGTCAGGTATTTTATTTATAACAGTCAAACAATTACAGCTTACACTAAATGGAATGTTATAGTCATGGCTTTCCAAAGGGTTTGGACAATCTAAATACTACAGTAGGAAAGTGACATTTTGCAGATGCAACAAGGTAAAAAAAACAACTCTGCCTTGCTTTCTTATTGCCACAGAGAGGACTCGCATTTGAATGTATATTGTACTTGTGTCCTGTTGTACTTACTTTTGCTGGCATTGCTGCAGGCATCTCTTTGCTTATTTGATGTCCTCTGAAAACTAAACAGCCATCTGGAATAAGCAAGCAATGACAACAGCTTAGGAACAAACTTATTTATTGACCTGATCACCTTCATATTCTAGAAGTTAATAAGGCATTCAACAGAACTGTCCAACAGATCTCTGGGGAGAAAACTATCTGGATCTATCAGGTGCTATTACAATTGGTCCCTTCTCCCTGCAGAGATTAGTGATTTTATTTAACCCCATCATTGATGAAAAAGTGATATAAACCTGGAAAAAACTGATATAAAAGTTCTTTCTTACTAGAGAATGTCTGATCTTTTCTGAATAGAGGACAAATCTAATGTGTGGTCTTTATTGAAAGAAGATCAGACATTATCTCATTTTGGAGGAGTCTGAGCTGTCAGCCCAGCAACACATATACAGCAGCTCCACTCAGTTTTATTATTTTATTATATAATTAGCTTTTTAATACTTTTACTGGACTTATTTACTTAACTTTGTTTGTATGAAACAATAGTGAAGATAAATACCTAATTTATCAGTGAAGTAAAGATAAATATCTGAATCCAGATAATAGAACTCATAGTTATGGGGAAAAGTGTCAGAGTGTACACAGTGTGACTAGGTGAGACAACCCAGGAGCAAATACAGCACACAGGTTTGTATTTACTTATAGTGGTCTTATCCCTACAAAGCATATATACATACAAGTACTGTGATACAGACCTTGAACAGCAATCAGTTATCAGCTACACCACTGAAGCACACATGGAGAGAGAGATACGTCCTCACATGGTCTCTCTTATATTACAGCCTCTTAAAGTGGTAGCAGTCAATTGACCCTGCTGACTCATTGCTACCATTGCATCATCATTACGGCTGTACAATATTACAGCATTACACCCTTACAGCAGCAGGTCAGCTGTTAAATCATCATTACCCTGACAAAAAGAAAGTAAACATCATGGTGCTTGGCTGGGATATTTTCCTCTTTTGAACTCTGCAAATCAGCCAAAAATTGAGGAGCACTTCACACAAAAGAGAACTGTAAGTAAAACAAATTCTCTTCCCAGTTCTAACAAATCTGAAGCTCTAGAATGTGACCTCCAAACAGAGCTGGCAAAACAACAACTATTAGACCTTTCCTCATTTCTTGATGGAAGATCAAACAATGCCTCCTCACGGTGCAAACAGTTTCTCAATATTTTAGTAGCTTATAGCTATAAAACATGATTTGGAAACATTGAAAAGAGATGTTGCTGTTTTTTTTTCTCAAAAGCAGACCTTCTACTCCCACAAAAGCCTTTGTAACAGACACAGTCAAATCTCCCATTCTGGGCAAGAGTACTAATAAGGAGCAAAGAGCTAAAGAAATACTAAATAACTTGTCAAAAAGTCACAGATCTCTAAAAATAACTATCTCCTGATAAAGCAAAGAGAGGGGAACTTACAAATGTTAAAGACTCATTGGAAGCCATCAAAACATCCTCCAGCAAATTAAATCATTCACTGTAAACACAACAGATTGCTCTCAGAATTTGTATGAACAGACTTAATATTGGACACCAGGAGACCAATCCTAGCTTCCTTGGGTCAGATTCTTCACTTCCAAGGTGGGCAGATTTATCTGTGTGCTGTCAAATGACTCCCAGTTGCCCCAAATTGGAAGTGGATACGCCTGTCCTTTAAGGAGTCTACCATCCCTTTGATGTTATTCAAAATGAGAGCATATCTAGCTTCCTTTAAAGTTTTTCCTAACAGAGTCTTTTGTGATGAAAAGGTTAAACCTTTAATAGCTAACATGCTAACTCCCAAGGTTGCTGCTTCTTCACTCCCAACCTTGAGACACCAAGAGTGTGGGAGTCAGTCAGCCTTATTTGATGGAAGATGTTCTCATCACAGAAGCTGGCCTTATTAATCTTTTTGGCTCTTACCACAAAAAGAACAAGACAAGATATTGTTTAAACTAGAAAACCTTGTTGGTCACAATTGCCACAGCTGACCCACTTATAGACGTTGTATCTCCAAATATTGAGCCTCTCACTTTCCCCCCCAGTAAATAATGGATTATCTATTATCTAAAATGGCCTATTAAAAATAGAAGTCTAAATCCTCTTGGGCCAGTAGAGGATCCTGCAACTGAGGAGGAATCATTACATTCACCAGGATACTCCATGGGGACTCTATTAACAAATCATGGGATGGGCAGGGGAACCTTGCCAACCTCAATGACACAGAGCCAGATGCAGCATGATTTAACATCTCTTTTTCCAACACCTCTGCAGAAGCCCCTCACAAGGCAAGCATTGTTAAATGGTGTCAATGTCATCCACTCGGAAGAAAAAGTCCAAGAGTTGATGCAGGTTATATATGAATCAAGTCATCCCTTGGAGAAGACCATAATGGTTGCTGATGACCTCCCAGACCAATATAATAACCTCACAGCTTCTTCTTGTCTAAACTATATCTCCTTATGGGACTCAAATGGCTATCCTCTTTCCCTTCTAATTTGGAATATTGCTGTCTGGTCAGTTCCATGAAACAATCAACTTTTTTTTACTATGCATTACAATTTGATGTTGATTCCTAGAGGAAAACCAGGTCTCTTCCGAGGTGGAGTTAGATGACTACTGAGTTAACTCTATCCCAGATGCCCTGAGCAAGGTAGATGGGAGATCTAAATATAGTATAGTCATCCTAGTTAACAGAGCTCTTCAAAATTTAATATGTCTCATTGCCTTTTTTACAGCCATGGGTTGTGACTACCTTACTCTCATCCAATCAGAGAGATTTTGCTTTTAGATATTTATATTCCTCCTCTTAATAAGAGCAATCTGGTCAACAATATTTGGAAGCAGCTAGAAAATTTTATCTCTAGTTGTTGATACAAATATGGTAACCCACAGCTGCCATAATTATAGGCAGACATTTAAATGCTAGGATGGGACCAAATGATCATATACTATTTAACCAATTTAAGATCCATTATAAGGAGAATTTACTAGAGGAACACTTATATTCTAAAGAACTTAAATTGTACTCTATGTGTAAGGCAGATGATTGCATGTCTGGACCTATGTATCCTTAATGGTTCCATAATTGAGGACCACCCAGCAGAATACCAATACATCTACTGGGGTACAGGAAGAAAATCTACAGTTGATTATTAGATAGTATCATGTGAGCTTTTGAATTTTGTACAGAAGATGAAGGTAGGTTCAAGACAGGAAATAAATGAGAGCCGGATTAATTTGGGCCCAGGTTCTTACTGGCTGCCAGTTACACAAGAGGTATCTCAGCTGATTGGATCCCTTAAGGTTAATAAGGGTCTCAGTGCTGATTGTGTTCTCCCAAAAACAATTAAAAAGAACCTTAGTTGGTGGACACCCCTTTTAGCATTTCTATTTATATATCAGACTGAATGTGTGCCAAGAAATTGAGGAGTGGCATTTATTGTATCAATATATAAAAAGGGAAATAAAAATGATGCATGTAACTACAGGCCCATTAGTCTACTGAGTATTGTGAGCAAGTTGTATGCTTAGTACCTAAACCACAAACTTCACGATTGGATAATCTCAGAGTGCATAATTAAAGACAAACAAGCTGGATTAGGGAAGGGAGAGCAAGGGTTGACCATATTTTGGTACTTCACCATCTTGTACAAAAATATACAAATAAAAAGAAATCTCTTTTTGTGGCCTTCCTTGACTTTAAATAGGCCTTTGATTCAATATCCAGAAGTACTCTCTGGGATAAACTAAAAAGTACTACTATTGATAAACGCCTCCTTTATTTCATAGAAAAACTATATTCTAATTCCACCTTAAAATTAAGGTGTAACCCACATCTGACTTAATAAGTGTACAAAGAGGAGAACACTAGGGATGTATCTTGGCCCCTTCTCTTTTCAATCTTTATATTAATTCCCACACAACGCAAAATACAGATACTTCTGTATGCTGACAATGCTGCTATTATTTCACAAACCCATATTGGACTCAAGAGACCTATTTCAGCAACATTAAAATACTGTAGATAAAATAATCTGATCCTCAATTTTGATAAATCAAAAATCCTACCTTTTGCTAAAAGAGCTATTCAATACCCTTGGAGGGTAGAATCCAGAACAGGTCAATACGTTCAAGTACCTTTTGATGTTTTCCATACCAAATGTATTTGGAAGGCACATCTGGACCACACAATGCAATCAGCCCTTATATTCTCAAATGCTATTAAAAACTTTTTTTACACAGGCAGAGGACAATTAGTCCCACAGCCTTGAAGCTCTTTGCATCTAAAACAAATTCTCTATAGGGCACAAACAAGATTTTTTTTTTGAAGAAAGAGTCTTTAGAAACCATACAAAGAAAATTCCTGCAATCCATTTTATCATCTCTATTGGGACATCAAATGCCCAGTTGAGAACCTTCAGAATAAGAGGCTACTGGACTTAGAAGACCATGAATTAAGATTTAGTTGGCACGGTTACCTATGGTATGATAAAGTTAAAGTAAATGTTGACTTCAACAATTATTTTGTCAGACGTGCTATTTTGAGAGTTTGGAATAAATATAAAACACAGTTTTCCATGAAGGTGCCTCTTTGGTATTCCTCACAGGAGGCTTTTTTTTTAAGAGAAGAAATGGTGACAAGGCCAAACTGGTTGTCCTATGGTAAAATAATATCTTTTAACCTAGGAGACCCTACCCTCAAATATAAGGAGGAGTTACAATCAGAAGGTCTTTTTGTCATTGTTTACATACTTACAACTGAAAGAAAGAGTTAAACTAGATAAAAAGAACCATCAGTTTAACTTTGTTAAAAATGAATTGGATACTTTATTGTGTGTGGATAAATTGTCAAGATGAACATTAATTGAAAATTGTTAAAGGTCTATATATTTGAATGTATAAATCTGAAAAATGGAATTCAAAAATGTTATATATGCTGATGGCAGCAAGACTATATGCACAGAAATGGAAGGTCACTTCCACCCACAATGGATGAAGGGCTGCAAAAACTTACGGAGTTAGCAGATATGGCTAAATTAACTGCTCTGATTAAAGAAAAATAAAAACACAAACACCGTTACTTCGACTTGGAAACCACTTCTAGATTTTGTGCTTGAGGTGGAAAAAGATGAAACATTGACTTTGAGTTTTACTGATTAGATAGATTTGTTGTTTTAAAAAAGGCTAGTTTCTATTATTATGAAAAAGTAAAAAGTTGAGGGTTGATCTTCATGCCTTATTTAACTGCACCAAAGGAGTCAAAGTCAATGCTCTCTCTCTCTCTCTCTCTCTCTCTCTCCCTCCCTCCCTCTCCCTCTCTCTCTCTCCCTTTCCACCACTATTCACTTCCCTTTTTCCTTTCCTAATTTCCCTAATATTTGCTTTTGTTTTCTCTTTGTATGTTATGTTATAAACTAATAAAAACTATATAATATAGAAAATTGAGACAGGAACGCCTCAAATTCAGGTAAAGGCCAGGAAGATTATGATAATTTACTGGTTGAAAATTCAAGTCTTCCCAGAGGGCTTGAACCCTCTAGTCCTGTTAGACAATTTTTCCTCTCTCCAGAAGCAAGTGATAGAGCATAAGTTGGTCTTCTATGGACTTTCCCCACTGTTTTTAATATCCCTAGGCTACGATAAAGCCAAGCAACTGGCTACAAAAAGAATAAGAGACATGGAGTTCTAGCTAGAACTTAACAGGATATCTCTTCACAACAGAAATCGGATTAAATGGGATATGTGGGAACCAGCAAGATATCTGAAAGACCTGACTTTTCCTAAGAACAGAACAGCATTTTTTAGAACCAGACTTAATATCCTTCCCTCAGCACTCCTGCAGATCAGGTATGATAAAACCCCAATAGCTGAGCAAATATGTACAAATATGTGGCAATAAAAAGTAGAAGATATCTCACATGTCCTATTGCACTGTAGGGACATTAGATCAATGTACTGTATTACAGATATTTCTAGGAGATCAGGTAATTTCTACATAAATTCCTTCCCTTCCCATCTCCTTCAGGGTTCAAATCTATCCACCACTTGCGAAGTAACAAAATTTGGTGGTGCTGCAATGATAATGAGGAAAAAAACACATAAAGAACTAAAGATCTATATTCATATTACTAGTTTACTATTCTCCAACAACTTCTGGAGAACGTATTTATTTTAATGTTTAACTTTTGTGCTGGTCTGTGACCATAATAAAGATTAATTCTTTCCAATATGTGGTCAGCTATGAGGGTGGGATCAGCAATGACCTGGCACAAGTCCATAGATATCATGATGACCATGAATTTCTAAGCTGAGTTAGACTCTGGTCCTGGGAAAGAAAGTTTAAAATTATATCACAGTGCAACATTCTGAGGGAGTCCATTGTCTACCCCAACCATAATCGGTCCATAATCACCCCACACCATCCATCTTAGGAATAGATATGGCTATCATCTATGAGAATAGTACAATAGCAACAGCTATTGTATCTCTGCCCCAGCTTTACAAATAGGGACCCAAATGTGACTATCTGCAGAATGGGGCTCCTTGCAACATCCAGGGTCAGAGTTTCCTGGTATACAATTGCCTCTTGCCATTCCACCTTCTTTTCTGCAGCTTTCAGCCTCAAGCAATTCACAAATATAGTTGGATAGATTTCAGTGAACAGACCCAACTCCTTGTGAAGCTAAATCTTGATAATGCACACTAGGTCTACACTCTCGTCAGTGATCATGCACAGAGATTTGATTTATTTTAGAGAGACCTGACTATCAGTCTGAGCCTGGCTTGCCCAAGGGTTGCATGCTTGGCTTATGAGTTGAGTAAGTGTAGAACTAATCTATCTTGTCTGGTAATGTCTCTTCTCTATATCCTAAAATACTGCTACCACTATTTTCACTTCTTTTTCCACTTTCCATAGCTTCCTAGCCCAAGCCACCAATGTTGCAATAACATAGTAACCGAGATCCAAATATGGTTGTTTGACAAATCTTAATCAACCGTACAATCTGTTTCCCACCATCCCTACTGTTTTCACCCTCTAATTTGTCCAGCCACTACCAGTATACACTTGATTCTTATGTAGTTGGAAGGGGCAACATTCCCTTCTCTAATCTCTTAGTGATTAGTGAGAATTAGTGACCATTAGTGAGAATGGTCACTCCTCTCCTGTTCCCCAAATCTCACGCAAGGGGTCAATACTTTTCTTTCTTTGCATGAGACTTATTTTCTTTATCGTATTCTCTATTTAATTTTCCATTAAATCTACCTTGACTTCAATAACTGAGACCAGAATTTCCATCACTAAGTGATGCAGTCATAAAGTGAGAGTGTGAAAGAGGCACTCATTGGGAAAGGAATTCCAAAAATCAATCATAACCACCATTCAGTGCCACCATAACTACAAATGGTTATTGAACAAATGGTTGTAAGTTAAGAACTACCTTTATCGGATGACACAATGGCCAGTCTTGCTTTGTACATTATCTTCTGCTAAATGGATTCCAGGTTTCAGGCAGGTTTTAACCAGCAGTCTCAGTGGTCATTTCAGTGGTTCCCATTAGCTCTCTTAACAACAGGTGAGACATCAACTATCTCTTAAGTTCCAGCCTTTTGATTCATCTGATTTCAAGGCCATAGTATTACCATTCCAGTCTACAACATACACCATCACTTTTTCAGCATAATATAGTTTCCATGACAGCTAGCTATCCATTTAGCCATATTCCCAATTTCAACTCAAGCTTGCTTATTGTGTCAAGCAATTAATTTCTTCTATTGTAAGTCCCTATTACCTCTCAGCTGTTTGTTTTCTTCTTTTTCCATGCCATAATTTATAAATGCCACATCATCTCTTGGGCAAACACCACAAAATACAAACACTGGCACTTGAACTACCCTATGAACAATGTACCAAGTGTCATTTTATGGATTTCCTATAAAAAAAATGAGAATCACCACAACTATAATGAGGAACACTTTTCTCTCACAATAAAATGAATAGTTCACAATAAAGCACTATATGGTAAGGAAGAATGAATAGAAATTGAATCTACCAAATATTATTGTTGTTAAAATGGAGATATTTTTCTTTAGAGAACATTGGCCTTTTTTGGATATATTTTTAATTAGTTTTTCCAATATACACCCATATTGTGTGAACAGAGTTGGTTCTGGGTATCATTCATATTAATCCAGTTCATCATAACAATATTAGTAATCTCTATCACATTTGTCAAATTTAAGTAACCCTTATTATTTTGTTTAAGCATACATCAACTAAAAAAACCCTAACCCCTCATCTTTATCTTCATCTACAGTATGTCTTTCTTGTTCAATCTAAACCTTTCTTTATATGTGTAAACAAAATTAATTCTAAGTATCATTCATATTGATCCAGTTCACACTAATAACATTAGTAATCTCTATCACATTTATCAAATTTAAGTAATTCTCATTGTATTATTTGAAAAATACATAAAAGAAAATGCCTAACACCTGTAAACTTCTAGTCTTTCTATCTATTATTTTTATTCATTCTATAAAAATTTATATTCTAATATTTCCCCTATTTAATTTTATTTCTGCTTCCTTTATCTTACAATCAGGCTACTTAAATATTTAAATGGAAATTCTTTTTATCCATCATCTCTTCTTCTCCTTAGTGCTTCATTTCTCATCCATTTTTTAATTTGCCTCCCACACTCCTCATCTTTATCTCTATCTTCATCTTTGTCTTTCTTTAGACATTTCTTCCAATATAATGGTGCCAATTCTCTCAAATATCTGCCCATGTTCCAATCTTCTTATCAAAAGTATATTCCTATCTCTCCAATTGTCAATTTATCTGTTTTATTTTCTTCAGTCTTTTTTCCTTTATCAGCTGATTTGTCAGTCCTATTTTTTCCTCCAGTTCTTGGTGTATTTGTTGATGTGGCCAATCCAACTGTTCTTTCCGCTCCTCTTGCTTGCCATTAATCTGGTCTTCCTCTTTATCGAGCTTGCTTTATTTGCTGGTTTTTCTGATCCATGTTCTTCTGCTTGAATTTCTATCCACAGTTCTGTGGAAAGGGGAGGCTATGCCCCATTGAAGGAGGCAAGCAATGAATTATTGAAAGTTCTGATGGATGTGAGAAGATGAAAGAGAGTGAAGAAAAACTGGAGGAGAGTTAATTCTGCCATCTTCACCAACCATTCCTCTGTTGCAGTTAAACAATAAAAGTTTATATATTTTAGCAATTACATCTTTTGTACACAGTTCAATTTCACATTTTCTCTGGGTACTCCACTCTTAATGGTTTTCAGAACATCACAAAGGATGTTCTCAAAAATCAAAGGTCATTATTTATCTCTAGGGTTTGCCTTTCCTGAATAAAGTCTACTAAAAGCTGGCTTATTTTGAATGCTGTACAAATAGTGCTAATAATTGAAAGTATATTTTAATTTCACATAGAAAAACTGCACTGGGGAAATGTACGTGTTAAAGAAAGATAGTAATATAAATTCATTTTTAAATAAGATTTGTGATGTAATTTATATTAACTTCTATAAAACTACAAAAAGATGGATGGAATGGTGTGAAATGTTCATTCACACTGTAAAAATAAATGGTTCAGTTGTATTTTATAGAAAAACTCACTGGACCAGAAAGTTGCCTGACTACCATGTGAAATAAATCAGGATTTTTGCTGAATCACTTATTATTAATTGCAATTATGAAAGAGTCATTTTATCTGATCCCATGAAATTAGTTCTGTTAATGGTATCACCTGTGCCTATGAATCACACCTTATTTGCTAGAGATTTGGCAAGGTGCAGAAGTTATGAAGATGAACAGATTACTCTAGGCAAGTCTTGTCATGCCATGTATCTTCTGGATCAGAAGGACCTGCTAAGGTTTCTGAGATAAGAAAAGTTCTACAAGATTTCAATAAATACTCTGAACAGTGAACTTTTTAATGCAGTTCTACATTTTGTTTTGCATCTTTGCATGGTACTAAAAATGGAACTGTTGTAGGTTCTTTTATATTGAATGATAATAACCTGGCACAAAATCAAGCTTTTATTACAAACAAGCTTTATTGTATCATCATATATAAAATATCTTGGCTTCTCTGCTTGAACACTAAGTTCTTTACATCATCTCTCCCATTCTCACTCCTCCACTACTCCTTGATTATTTATCTCTTTTAACACTTCGTTGCTTTTTCAATTCTTTTACAGCTTATACTTGAATTGCTTTCACTATTTTTCTCTCTCTTTCTCCTCCTCTTTTTCCTGAGTTACTTGTATTTCTGACAGCTTCTTCTTTCATGCATTTGGGTCTGAGGTCAGCGGTTCTCAATAGACACAGTAATCACTTGTCTCCTCTTGATGCAATATCATTCCTCTCCCTCAACATTTATCCTTATCCCAATTATTGCTGTAGAAATTTTCCTTGACTGAAGGCACAAATCTCTTTTTCCAGCCTTCTCCCTGCCCTGAGATTCCACAAAGTTGCTTTCTGGCTCTTTTGTTTCCTGGCATCATCAATCTTAACAAAAGTTTTTGGAAAACCAAAGTCTCCCCCTTCTTTCCAGTCCTGATTAGTCAGTCAACTTTATCTACAATTTCTGATGTTTTGGTCTGCAAATGTCAATTCTTTATTGCCTATTCATAGCCACAGTTTTAACAGCTATCTCTTTTCATCATCTATCCTGTGGAACAGAGGTGGGCTGCTACCAGTTTGCACTGGTTCTCCCAAATCAGTGTTAATTTTCTGAGCAGTTTGAAGAACAGGTTGTTGGAAGAAAACTTTTGTCACTTTACAGGGCTAATCCTGCAAGGGAGGCAAGAAGGAAACATTCTGGTATGCTTGTATTTCTAACCTAATCCTTATCTTAATTGCCCTGCTGCTTAAGTGTTTTCAGAAACTGCCCCTGGGTTAAGCTTGTTACATTGTAAGCCTTAATGGTTCTTGGCAGTACACCCAGACTTTCTGTCTGTAGACTGAGCTTCTCCTGAGTTTTTTGTGGTACTTTTATTTTTTATTTTCTTAAAGATTGTTAAAGAGTTGTATTAAGCTTTTTGGAGTATATTTACAACACGGCTGGAATAGCTATTTACAGAAGGGTTGGTGTAGCCATAGAAGAAATGGCTGAGAGGCAGGATGCAAGCTTGGCATTCTGTCTTATTTTTTTTACTGTTTTTTTTGGGGGGGGCATGTGATATTTCCTTAAATCTGGATGATTACCTAAGGATATCTTGTGAGGTGAGTGAGATCTTTAAGTGGTACAAAGGGAATTAATGATTGCTTTGCCTGGGTGGGAAATTGTGTTTTGTCAGTTCACTGAGCACAGGAGTCTCTTGCCTATGGGGATTCTTCAGTCATTCAGGTAATAGTTGTCCCAAAGGTGTATTTTTGTACAGGTAATCCTTGGCTTACAACAGTTCATTTAGTGATGATTCCAGGTTACAATGGCACTGAAAAAAGTGACTTATGACTGTTTTTCACACATATGACCATTGCATCATCCCCACAGTCATGAGAGGATGGGCGAGGCAAAGCACCTTTCAATGTAAATGACATTGAGTTGGCCATGCCAACTCAGTCACATGACCTGTGCTACCCAGATAGTCATTAGGGCAGAGAACCAGTTTTTGAAAAATTTTAAGCCCACCACTGCTTTGGAACTTCTTCTGAGTGTTGACATGTTTACTTTGTATGGGCTTTGTGACTTTTGGGTCTTTATTTTTTTCTTGTCAGCTTTACTTTCCCTTGTCAGTTCTTCTTTCTTCCATCTTGCCAGTTTGATAACCCTACAAAGCAACTTCTTCTCTGATAGCTCTTTTCCACTGTCTCTACGTAATACTTATCAGCTCCACTTCCAGTTTCCAGTAATGTCCTTTTCTATGTGCTGCTAGACATACATTTCTGGTGAAAAATGTTTATAAGTGTCTGGTGGTCTTGTTAAGAGGAAGGTAGAAGGGCCTTTTTTTCATTTTCCAACTTTACTTGAACTGAACAATTTGCATTCATTTGTAAACAACTTGAAACCACAACTTTATTTATTGTCTCTATGAAGTATCAGGCACAGATGAATTGTTCTGTTGGCTTGCAGCACTGAAGACTATTCCTGAAATACAAAATTAGGGTTTACATATCAATGGAATTGAAATGTCTTAGTTGTTCCACTTATGAAAAGGTTTTCACATTGTTAGATCAAACATGAATACTTCATAAATTGAACACTTCACAGACAAATAGATGGTGGGTGGAGAGAAGTATCAACTTTCCAGATTAGTTGAATAAGTGCAATGGTTAAGAGAATGTAATTATGGTTGAAAATCCATTTTTCTGTAAACACAGAATGGAAATGAAATTTTAAAACCATGCATCAAATTTGTCAGGCCAGCTATAGATATAATGATGGAAATTCTAACTTTTATAAAATTCCAATTTTTATAAAATTCCAACTGAGAGATATTAATTATGTAAACTTAGTGCTTGTCACTGATGCCTATTGAATAAATGAGATAGCCAAAGAATACCAAAAAAGAAGTGAACAAATGCTTCATTGATTATAGAAAGACTTTGACTGTGTCGAACAATGAATGATAATCAAGATAACTTTTGGCAATTCTATGGGCAGGTCTCTCCACATCTTCCAATCTTGTGCTAATTCTTTGAGTTTCTCTGTGCTCTCACTGGTGTCAACACTGATGGTGTCCAGGCACCATATTCTTTCGTGGCCTTATTTCCTTTTATTGCTAACTTTTTCAAACATATTTGCTGTCTCCGGTGAATTCCCCCTCGTCACATAGCCAAAGTAAGAGAGATGCAGTTTTGTGATTAGTAAGCGTGTATTATGCACACCAGTATTTGCTTGTTAATCACCTTGCTGTCCAAGGAAACGGAGATGCCTTCTCTAGAACCACAGCTCAAATGAGTTGATTTTCTTCCTACCTTACTTTTTTAAGGTCCAACTTTCATAGCCATAGGTAGCTATCAGAAACACAATAGAATGATCTAATTTACATTTGGTTGCCAGGCTAAGTTCTTTGCTTTTCCATATTCAGTTCCTGTTGCTCCAGTGCTGTGTGACCAAGTGCAACCTGATGTTTTATTTCTATGCTGCATTCATCACTTTGAGCTACCTGCAATCCTAGGAAAGTGAATTTTTCCACACCTTCTAACTCTTCATCATCAATTTCTATTTTGATGTTTTTCTTTCTTGCAGTGCTCATGGCCTCAGTCATTTTAATGTTCAAAAAGAGACTAAAATTCTCATTTTCTTCTTTGATAAATATTCTTATAGAAATGGAATTCTCATAACATCTCATTATATTCAACTAAAACCTATACAGAGTCAGGAAGCTGTAGTATGAATAGAATTTGGCAAAGCAGATTGGAGTAAGGGAATTTCATATCAAACTTGTAAAAACTCAAACTTCCCTATGTGTATTCTATTTCCCTTCCCATTTAATTTGCACTTTCATGACTGCATATTCTTACTCTTCTAAGTAGTTTTTTTAATCCAGTGAAACCACACACACACATACATTTTAATAGCATGCTGGTTTATTACTAAATAGAGTATATTTAATATAAACATAAATCATGTTCATACTTTTATTATATTTTATACCATCATATCAAGAATTCTGTAGGTTGTGCACAATAAGCATAGCATAAAAAGTAAAGTAATACAAAAATGGTATCAAATCAACAGAAAGAATGTTGTGGCATAGGGAACAATATATTGCAGACATAAAGTTATTATAGCATCCGTTTCTCTTCATTGTATGCTTGTCTGATTAGTTATTATTAATTATAATAATGAAAAGTAATCAATAAATTGCTTCTACGTAAATAGCATATAATTTTGCAGAAAAGCTGCTATTTTTGTTATGAAATATAATAACCTCTCTTTCTAGGGTGACTTCTTGATAAATAACTCTAATTGCTTATGGAATAAAGTATGTCCTGCTTTTGGAATAAAATGTGACTTGCTTTTCCAAATTCTCAGGAAGCACATGATGAATGATCAATCTAATTAACATCCTTATGCATATCTCTTTTTATGGCAGTAATGCGAGTAATAGAATGAACAAACATAGATTGCATAAAAGTAAAACAGTAATACATCAATCATATGCAAAGTGGTGATGGACCTTCAAATACTATAAAAGAGAAAATATAAACATTGCCTGGGGTTCTTATTGTTATTGCAATTCTGGATCAGCAGGAAGCTTAAACTCCATTTAACTATTAACTGATGTAAACCCAAGTGAAATGAATAATATACCAGGGACTGTCATTTACATTAAGATATTCAATCATTTTGTTAAAACAGAATAATTTCTTGTCTTTAATAGAAGGCAATACTTCTATTTTTGACTGTGGATATGGGAATTGGTCTTCTATGCAGTACTAAGCATTGACTAGAAAACTGTGAGGACCTTTCTTACACACAAACACACCCCAAATAGTGTTTTTATCATAAAGAAAAATCAGTTTTTCCCTTCAAAATAATTATCAGTGAACTGAATATTTGTTTTTCTTTGTTGAAACATCCTGCGCATGCCCGAACATGATGGCTGCTTCGTTTTAGCGCTCTGAGGGAAGACACCGGCTTTTTTGTCCAAGAAGGGTGGCATGGGACTCGCAGCAACCCCCCCCCCCGATTGTTTCCAACGCCGGAAGATTCGGGTGGCGGGCTGCTGTTTCCCCGGGCGGAGTCTGTCGGTGAGTCGCATGGATCTGGTGGCGAATCCGGCGGCGGCCTTCTCTTCGTTCTTCTGGGCCATGGACTTGGGTGTGTGGCATGACAAGGCAGCGCTGGGAGTGGTGGTGGAGGTGGCAGCGGTAGCCACGATGCAGCCCCGGGCGCTATGGACGTTGAGGATGAAAACAGCTGAGGGTGTTAACAACGGTGAAAATAGCGGGGAGGCCAATGCTGATGGCAGCGGCGGTGGGATGGGCGGTGGTTCAGCTGTCAAGCTTGGAGGTGGAGGTGGTTGCCGGCCCGAGATTGTTGCCGGCCTGGTCTCCTGCCACCCTGCTTACTGCTGCCGGAATGTTTTGGGAGCTGTCCCCCTCCCACCCTCCCCTCCCACCACCCTTTTAAACTGTGTGATTTTTGCCCAGCCATGGCGTTTCATCTATGCTGGCTACGGGGCTGCACCCATCAGCCTTGGTTTTTCTTTTCTTATCTGCCGAGGCCTTTTTCCCTCCCCCCTTATGGACCTGACCCAAGTAGTTCAGGGCCCGACTCATCGGGGGAGGCACATGCTCGATCTGGTTTTTATCTCTGAACAATGGCGCCATGATCTGATATTGGGGAAAATAGTCACCCAGCCCTTGTCATGGTCAGATCATTCCCTTGTAAGATTGGACTTCCTGATGACCACTCCATGCCGCAGGGAGGCGGGACCAACTAGGTGGTACCGCCCCAGGCACCTAATGGACCCAATTGGGTTTCAGAGGGAGCTTGGGGAGTTTCCAGCTTCCCTTGCCCACAGTTTACTGAGGCCCTGGTGGAAGCCTGGAATAGTGTGGCCACTGGGGCCATAGATCGGGTTGCACCTTTGCGGACTCTCACCGTTAGCAGACCTCGGAAATCTCCTTGGTTTACCAAGGAACTCCGGGGGATGAAGCGGCGGAAGAGATGCCTAGAACGCCACTGGAAGAAAAGTCGGGCTGAATCTGACCGGACACTGTTGGAAAGTCATATTGACGCCTATCTAGTGGTGATAAGAGTGGCACAACGATCATATTGGGCCAGTCTTATCGTGTCTGCAGACTGTTGCCCGGCTGCCCTTTTTCGGGTGACATGCTCTCTCTTAAGATCTGAGGAGGCGGAGGAACCCCTGCAGGGAAGGGCCGAGGAATTTGTTCAGCTTCTTGCAGATAAAGTCGCTCAGATTCAGTCGGACTTGGACTCTGGCTGGGCAGAGTCCACTGAGGTGGTAGAAGTTGGTCTTAGTTTGGTTATCTGGGATAAGTTTGTCCTGGTTGGCCCTGATGATATGGACAAGGCCCTGGGAGCAGTGAATGCCACCACCTGTTTGCTGGACCCATGTCTCTCCTGGCTTGTTTCAGCAGGCTGGGAGATGACATGCAGCTGGCTCCAGGAGATTATAAATGCTTCTTAGGGTGAGGGGTGTGTTCCCCATGCCTTGAAGGAGGCTGTGGTTAGGCCCCTCCTCAAGAAGCCTTCCCTGGACCTGGCTGTTTTAAATAACTTCTGTCCTGTCTCCAACCTTCCCTTTTTGGGGAAGGTTGTTGAGAAGGTGGTGGTGCTCCAGCTCCTTCGGGCCTTGAATGAAGCTAATTGTCTGGATTCCTTGCAATCTGGGTTCAGGCCCAGGTACAGCACTGAGACGGCTTTGATGACACTAGTGGATGATCTCTGGCGGGCCCAGGATGGGGGGTCTCCCTCCATCCTGGTGCTTCTTGACCTCTCAGCAGCTTTCGATACCATCGATCATGGTATCCTTCTGGGTTGGCTCAGGGGGCTGGGAATGGGAGGCACTGTTTTACAGTGGTTCTCCTCCTATCTCTCTGACTGGACTCAGTCGGTGTTGGTGGGGGGGCAGAGATCGAGCCCTAGGGCCCTGGCATGTGGGGTCCCTCAGGGTTCTATTCTTCCCCCCCCTATTTAATATCTACATGAAACCGCTGGGTGAGATCATCCGTCGACACGGAGTCGGGTACCATCAGTACGCTGATGATACCCAGTTGTACATCTCTGTCCCCGGTCAATCTGGTGATGCCATGGAGGTGATGTCCCGGTGCTTGGAGGCTGTGAGGGTCTGGATGGGGACTAATTGGCTCAGACTCAACCCTGACAAGACCGAGTGGCTGTGGGTCCTGCCCCCTCGGGCTTCAGTTGATTATCCAACTTTGGTACTGGGGGGAGAGAAATTGGTCCCCTCAGAACGAGTTCTCAACTTGGGGGTCCTTCTGGGTCCACAGCTACAATTTGATCACCATCTTACGGCTGTGACCAGAGGGGCCTTTGCACAGGTTCGCCTGTTGCACCAATTGCGACCCTTCCTGGATCGAGGGGCTTTACACACAGTTGCTCATGCCCTTATCACTTCCTGATTGGACTACAGCAATGTGCTCTACATGGGGCTGCCCTTGAAGAGCACTTGGAGACTTCAGCTGGTGCAAAATGCGGCCGCGAGAGTTATTATGGGTGTACCTAGGTGCGCCCATATAACACCTATCCTCCGCGGGCTGCATTGGCTACTGGTGGTCTTCCGGGTGCAATTCAACGTGCTAGTGACAACTTTTAAAGCCCTTCATGGCTTAGGAGCAGGATACCTTTGAGACTGCCTACTGCTACCTTATGCCTCCCAGCGCCCAGTTAGATCCCACAGGGAGGGCTTGCTCCGGATACCGTCAGCCAGACAATGTCGGCTGGTGGGTCCGTGGGTGAGAGCCTTCTCTGTGGCAGCACTGTCCCTCTGGAATACACTCCCTGCGGAGATTAGAACCACCCCCAATTTACTTGCTTTCCTCAAAGCCGTTAAGACCTGGCTTTGTCAGAGGGCATGGAACTGAGACCTTTGTTCTTCCCTCTTGTATGTTTGGATGGTATGAATGAGTTTTTTTAATTTTATATTGTATAGGCAACTGCTTTTATCTTGTTGTACACTGCCTCAAGTTCCCCGATGTGGGAAGAGAGGCGGGATATAAATGTAATAAAAATAAACAAATAAATAAATAAATGTTGAAAGCAGACAAATAGGTCAAAGAGAAATAAATAACTGCTATGACAAAATTGCTCAGAAACATGCATGCCTTTATATAGTAATTTGCATGTTAGCCTACCTAAAGGCTTTACCTGCCTACTGAAGCTAATCACTTTTTAATTCCTGAGTTGGATTTCTTTTTGATTTTCCTCCTCTTTCCTGTCCAATTTTTTTTCTTCCCACTTTTCAACTTCTCTCAATGTGTGTCATCTTTTCTCTTTCCTTCCATTCCAATAGAGCATGGCTGTCAAGCTCTCAGCTAGCAGACCAGATGCGTCATGTGCTGGCCATGCCCATGCCCATGCCCATTTTAGTGAAGGGGGGGAAGTCCCGATACATCACATGACACCGCCGTGATGACATGAATTTGACAGCCCTGCAATAGAGCTATGTATTCCTATCATCAGTACTCAGTTCAAAAGATCTAAGCCCCAGAGCTCACTGTAACAACATTGTCAAAAAAGCATTAAGAGTTGTTAACCTAATTTTGCAAAGTTTCTCCTCTGGTAACGCTGTACTGAAAACCAGGGCATACAAAACCTTCACCAGACCAATTCTTGAATACAGCTCATCGGCCTGGAATCCACACTGTATAACGGACATTAATACAACTGAGCGAGTCCAGAGGTATTTCACGAGAAGAGTACTCCACTCCTCTGCTCACAATAGAATACCTTATGATATCAGGTTTGAAATTTTGGACCTGGACAGCCTAGAACTATGCCATCTATGGTCTGATCTAAGACTTTTGTGTACTTAGCTGTACTAAGCTTAATACACAAAATTGTCTGCTACAATGTCCTACCTGTCAATGACTGCTTCAGCTTCAACTGCAATAATACATGGGCAAACAATAGATACAAATTCAAAGTAAACCACTCCAAACTCAATTGCAGAAAATATGACTTCAGCAACAGAGTGGTCAATGCCTGGAACTCACTACCCGGCTCTGTTGTTCCATCCTCAGACCCCCCAAACTTTAACTTTAAAGTGTCTACAATGGACCTCACTCCATTCCTAAGAGGTCTGTAAGGGGGCATGCATAAGCGCACCAGCGTGCCTACCATCCCTGCCTACTGTTCCCATTTATCCATTTATTCGTACTCATTTATTAGGTATATACTTATACTTGTTTATACTTATATGTTTATATGTAATGTTCATACTTATACTTGTTTTCTCATACATTCTAGACAAACAAACAAAATAAATAAATAAATAAATAAATATTTTTTATCCTTCTGCTATTTAATGTTTTCCCCCCACTGGAAAGAAGGAATAAGTGTGTACTTCTATAGTGGTTAATGGTGTGAGAGGAAATAGCTGGCATATACAGATGAAGTATCAATTATTGAAATGAGGCACCTTATTTTAGAGACTGTACATTTTAATTAATAAATAGCTCAGTTAACATGTCTGGCTAAATACATGAATTCCCATGAGCATGTGCACACACACACAATTAGGTCACACAAAAACATTACTGCATGATAGGATGGGAACAAATCTTCAGAATTGGTTTCAACTGAATTGCCAATCCTATTGACAAGATTTTATGTTTTGCACCGGATTTTTGTTTACTCTTGAATACTACTTGGAAGTTGCAATTGTCACCTATAAATACTTCATTGCATAGGATCTGCCTGTCTGAGATACTCATCTATTTCTTGCAGTATCCAGCTCTCCTGTTTAATCCGATAGAGTTGACATGCCTTGAACCTTTTCAATAAACAGTGCCATCAATGGGATTCAGAAAGCAAGCTTTCTTTGTACAGCATATGTCCTTTAGAATGGCATATTTTCAGAAATCTGTATTGCCCCTACCCTGACCTCATTCAAATGAATTCTTAAAAATTACTTTTTTGCCAGGCATTTGGCTTTGTTGGTGATTGGGTCCCTTGTAGTAATGTCATTATGTCAGAGTAGGTATTTGCTCTGGCTGAATGTTTATCGTTAGCTCAATCCAGGGCTGGGATTCAAATTTTTTAACAACTGGTTCTGTGGGTGTGGCTTAGTTGGTAGGTGTGGCTTGGTGGTCATATGATTGGCTGAGTGTCGCCAACTCAACATCACTCACATCGAGAGGTGCTTCTCCTCGCCTGGCTTCTCATGACTGTGGGGATGCTGCAATGGTTGTAAGTGTGAAAAATGGTCATAAGTCACTTTTTTCAGTGCCATTGTAACTTTGAATGGTCACTAGATGAATTGTTGTAAGTCAAGGATTACTTGTACAAAAATGCAAAAACCTTCTTTGCTTGCAAAAAGCTGCCCTAAATACCAATCATTAGATTAAAAATACCTGCAAGCCGGAGTTATAAATCAGGCAGGGTGCCAGAACACCTTGAGGAATTAAAATCCTTACAATGCAGTGATAACTATCAGCAGCCAACTCTTGCTCATAAAATGAAACCCTTTAGCAGAGAGGTCGTTTAAGCTCTCCATAAAGAGCACACCCAGGAGAAGCAATCCTTAGATCCATTTGCACCACTTAAAGACACCAGCTGGTCTTACTCACCTCACAAGATATCCTAAGGAAATCATCCAAATTTAAGGAAAGGTCACATGCCCTCCAGAAAGGCAGTAAAAATATCAGTGCCAAGCTTGCATCCACTCTTGGAAGTACACCCCAAAAGGTCAGTGCCAGATACCACTAAAGCAGTAAAGGAAGACGCCCTCCCCAGATAGAAAAAGAAACCATGAGGCAGGAAAAATTCAAACACAACAGAAATAATTAAATCACAACAGTAGCTGTTGCTTGTTAAACCAATTACCAGAACAAATAGACACAGGAACTTGCCAGATTTCTCAACCCAGTTTCTTTTCAAGAACAGAGATTAATCTTTTTTTCCTTCCAAACAAAGCTAAATAGGGAAAATTATCCCATCAATGAACACAGGATTAAACATCATCAAGCACAGAATTAAACTTTACCAAAAATCAGTTTTAGACCAAAACTCAGAAAGGGTATGTAAACTCATGTTTGAATGCCAATCTTTTCTTTTAGCTTCTTTCCAGAAGCCTTCTGTTGTCATTATTTCTCAAAGTCTTTCCTAACTCCAACAGGGGAGTATTTCCTCAATCAGCAGGGTAAAAGCTTTAAAACAACCCTTTCCCTTTAGGAAAGTCAAGCTGTCAGGTTTCCAAGTGAAATGGCTGCACATATGTCAATTTTGGGCTCTACACAAGCAAAGTACCAACAGAGGAGAAGCTCTGGAGACAGGAAGTCTAGTCCTGCCAAGAATGTAATAAGTTAACATAGGAAACACCAGAATGTTTCTTTCCTGCATCCCCTACAAAATTAGGCCAGTAAAGTGGAAAAACAAAAGATTTCTTCTAACAACTGGTTCTCCGAACTGCTTAGAATGTTAACAACTGGTTCTAGTGAATAGATGCGAACCAGTAGAATCTCACTCCTGGCTCAATCTCTTTTCAATATGTACACCACCATTATTGTGTGTGTGTGTTTGTAATGCTAGGATGTTTTATATTTTATTGGGGTGTGATTATAATTATGTATTATAATTATGAAGTTCAAGGGTGTGCAAAGGATCAATATTAGGAAAATGTGAAACTGATACAATGATCACTGAAATGTGAAACACATTTCTGGAACTTGATGAAAGCAGTAAAGGAAGACCCTCCCCAGATAGAAAAAGAAACCATGAGGCAGGAAAAATTCAAACACAACAGAAATAATTAAATCACAACAGTAGCTGTTGCTTGTTAAACCAATTACCAGAACAAATAGACACAGGAACTTGCCAGATTTCTCAACCCAGTTTCTTTTCAAGAACAGAGATTAATCTTTTTTTCCTTCCAAACAAAGCTAAATAGGGAAAATTATCCCATCAATGAACACAGGATTAAACATCATCAAGCACAGAATTAAACTTTACCAAAAATCAGTTTTAGACCAAAACTCAGAAAGGGTATGTAAACTCATGTTTGAATGCCAATCTTTCTAGCTAGCCAAGAAGCCTTGCTGAATGTCACTCATCTTGGTTCCTTGTCATTAAAAGCTTCTTTCCAGAAGCTCTCTTTTGTTATCAATTATTTCTTCAAAGTGCTAACTCCAACAGGGGAGTATTTCCTCCCAACAGCAGGGTAAAAAGCTTAAAACAACCCTTTCCCTTTAGGAAAGTCAAGCTGTCAGGTTTCCAAGTGAAATGGCTGCACATATGTCAATTTTGGGCTCTACACAAGCAAAGTACCAACAGAGGAGAAGCTCTGGAGACAGGAAGTCTAGTCCTGCCAAGAATGTAATAAGGGTTAACTTTTATAGGAAACACCAGAATGTTTCTTTCCTGCATCCCCTACAAAATTAGGCCAGTAAAGTGGAAAAAAAACAAAAGGAGATTTCTTCTAACAACTGGTTCTCCGAACTGCTTAGAATGTTAACAACTGGTTCTAGTGAATAGATGCGAACCAGTAGAATCTCACTCCTGGCTCAATCTCTTTTCAATATGTACACCACCATTATTGTGTGTGTGTGTTTGTAATGCTAGGATGTTTTATATTTTATTGGGGTGTGATTATAATTATGTATTATAATTATGAAGTTCAAGGGTGTGCAAAGGATCAATATTAGGAAAATGTGAAACTGATACAATGATCACTGAAATGTGAAACACATTTCTGGAACTTGATGACTAGTTTAATGTGGACATGTGTTGCATGCAGGTAACTTATTTAGTACAGTGATCAGAAAGTTATATTAAGTCAGCCATAAGTCCTCTGGAAATAAAATATAATTGGGTAACAGGAAAGAGAAAATACAGAAAAGATCTATTACAGATGTTGCTATCAAATCTCAGATATTTGATTCTTTTGTTGAATCAAGGAATGGCAGAGGGAATCAAAATATTCAAGGAATATCTATATCATTTATCTTTCAGATGAAAAAAAAATTAAAAAGAAAAGATCAGTATTAATAAGCAATAACAAAAATATATACCTGGGCATTCTATGACCTGCAGATCACATCTGACCCTTTGGCTGTCCCTGTTTGACCCACAGTTGTGACAGGGATGGCAGCTGCAAGTGTTTTGCATGTGGCCCCTTGGAAAAATTAATTGCCCACCACTGCTCCAAGGATATAAGTGCAACAATAATGTTATAAGCAAGTACCTCTGGATGCAGTTCAGAAATTGTTACAGAGAACAAACAGAGATACAGTTCCATCAGCATTTTATGAAGCCCTGTAATTTGCTATTAGATAGCAAAGTCAAGTGAGTGTGAGTTGAATGGTTAGTACTAGATTATGGGTGCCAGTATACCAGCTTAAAAGATCAATTATCATGCTGCGTCTAATTATGTATCTGTACATCAATCCCTGCCAAAGATGTTGGTATTTTTAATCAACTCTAGCCATCCTCAGAAACACTTTGATTCATGTTATTTTTTTAAATTAGAGCACACATATAATGTCCAAAGACTTTTCTCTCATTTATTTATTTATTTATTTATTTATTTATTTATTTATTTATTTATTTATTTATTTATTTATTTGACTTGTATGCCACCCTACTCCCTAAGGACTCAGGGCAGCGAACATTAAAACAGAGCAAATTTACAATAAAAAACAATTAAATAAAACAAGCCGAATACATTAAAACATTAAGAAAAAATTAAAACCCTCACCCCCCCGGGTCATCCCAGGCCGGCCTGCTGAAACAACCATGTCTTCAGGTCTCGGTGGAAGGAGCGGAGGTCAGGAGAAACGAGATCCACACGGGAGCTGACATAGGGCAGGCACTGACGGAGAAGGCCTAGCCCTGGGAACTGCCAGCCGACAATGCCTGACCGACGGTATCCCAAGGAGGCCCCTCCTATGAGAGCGAACAGGGTGATCGGAAAGTGATGCTGGCAGGAGGCGTTCCCGCAAGTACCCTGGACCCAAGCCATTTAGGGCTTTATAAGTTGTTACTAACACCTTGAAGGCACGGAGACAACCGGCAACCAATGCAAGCCAAGAGGAGGGTGTAACATGGGAGTATCGGGATACTCCCATCACAGCCCGCAGCCACATTCTGCACCAGTGTAGCCTTGGGTCATCATCCAAGGGCAGCCCCATGTAAAAGCTTGCAGTAGTCGATTCTGATTCTTTCCCTTTTTCTCTCTTGTCTGTAAATATATTGATGGGTGGATGGATGGAAGAGAAAGAAAGAAAGAAAGAGAGACAGACAGAGAGAAAGAATGTCAAATTTAATTTGTGTCTAGCCATCATTACTTCTTTTCTAGTTGTCATATTTTTAGGGTCTTTTTGCAGTCCATTTTCTAATTCCTTTATCTTCTTCTGCAGTTCATTTTGTTGTTTCCGTTCTGTCTTATTTTTCCTAATTGTGTAGGCTATTGATATTCCTCTCATACAGGCTTTTGTAGTGCCCCACAGATTCTGCAAATTTGTATATTCTTTTAAGTTTATCTTAAAGAAAGTTTCCAATTCATTTTTTATTCTCTGATTATATTCTTTTTCTTTCAAAGTTTGTGAGTTTAATGTCTATCTCATTCTTCTTTTCCTCTGCCCTTTCCAAATGATTTTTAATGGGTTATGATCTGCCCATATATTGGGCATTATTTCATATATATATATATATATATATATATATATATATATATATATGTTTTCGTAGATTTTCACGGGTAAAGGTATGTAGGTCTGGTGTATTCGGGTTGTCCGTGTATGATTGAGAATACCTTGGCAACGTTTCGACGAAATCTCATCCGTCATCTTCAGGCTGGTGTCTTCAGCTTCGTTCTCCTGGGAGAAGTGTGTGATTGTGGCTGTTTTCCCTTTTAAACTCTAGAGTTGGATGTGTTGTTACTTCTTGATTGGTTTGTGGAGTTGATGTATGCAGATTGGATGGCTTTTTCCTGAGACCCTGTGTGGCTGAGGTGCTGGCTGTGTGTCTCTCAGCCTTTTGTGTTGTAACGACCTGGGTAATGGGCTGTGTGATGACCTTCTGAGTTCTATTGTTGTGATGTCCTGGGTGTGGTGCTGTAATCTCCTGGGTCGTTGTCTGTGCTGCAACCTCCTGATGTTTTGTGTTGTGATCTCCTGAGTTCTGTGATGTAGTATCCTGGGTGGAAGGCTGTGATGTGGCATTCTGGGCCTTGGTTTGGCTCGAGTTTGAGGTCTGGCTATGTGTTTATAGCGTGTGTCAGTTTGCTTAGTTTGGGGGTTGGAGGGGGTGTAGCAGCTGGTGTTGCAGCCATGGTCTGGTTTCTGGATGGTGGTTGCCTTTCATCTTGGCGTGGGCTTGGTTTGAGTCTGGTGAAGGAGATTGGTGGTGGCATCATGTGTTATTTTGGGTCGGTGTTGGTTTTGTGGCTGGGACTCGTTGTTGATTAGGGCTAGTTTCCAGATGTCTGGTAGGCGGGAAGTACCCATTGCTTTCCAAATGTACTTCATCCACAATGGACAAAGATATAAACAGATAGAAGGAGCACCTATGGGATCACCCCTCTCACCGTCATAGCTAACCTATACATGGAACATTTTGAAACCAATGCTCTAGACAAATCCAATACAAACCCAAACTCTGGCTTAGATATGTAGATGACACTTTCGTAATTTGGCACACGGAAAGAAAAACTGGACAACTTCCTCACACATCTCAACAGCCTACACCCCAAAATACAATTTACCATGGAAACAGAAACCAACAATCAACTTCCGTTCCTGGACGTCCAATTTACAAAAAACCCAACAGCTCCCTAGGACACACCATCTACCAGAAAAAGACACACACTAACCGCTACTTAAATGCACAATCCCATCACCACCCTGCACAGATCAACTCCGTAGCCAAGACCCTCATCTCCAGAACCAACCTAGCTGACAAAGACCACTTGAGAACAGAATTACACACCCTCACTAACGTATAATGTCCAATGGATTCCAAAGAAGCACAATCACCAACCTAATCCGAAGGAGACTCCCCAAAAACCAAGACACAGAACAGGACAATGGCATCGCCTCCTCCCTTACATCAAAGGCACCACAGATAAAATCAGCAAAATTCTCCACAAACACAATATCAGGACAGCCTTTGGCACTGATCAAAAAATAGCCAACATCTTAAGAAACCCCAAAGACAAGATCCAGCTAGAAAACCAAGGAGTTTATAAAATACCATGCAAAATTTGCCCAGCCACATACATTGGACAAACCAACAGGAGAATAAATGCACGCATCGCAGAACACAAGAACGCAGTCAGAAAAGAAGAAAAAACTTCCTCCCTTTTCCAGCACCTTAAAGCCACAGGACATGAAATTGATTTTGAGGGATCCAAACTTATCTCCAATACTGAACACTTCAACAAGAGAATAATTAGGGAAGCCATCGAAATAGAGAAAACACCCCATAACATGAAAAACGGGATGATACTTCCGCCTACCAGACATCTGGAAACTAGCCCTAATCAACAAACGAGTCCCAGCCACAAAACCAACACCGGACCCAAAATAACACATGATGCCACCACCAATCTCCTTCACCAGACTCAAACCCAAGCCCACGCCACAGATGAAAGGCAACCACCATCCAGAAACCAGACCATGGCTGCAACACCAGCTGCTACCCCCCTCCAACCCCAAACTAAGCAAACTGACACACGCTATAAACACATAGCCAGACCTCAAACTCGGAGCCAAACCAAGGCCCAGAATGCCACATCACAGCCTTCCACCCAGGATACTACATCACAGAACTCAGGAGATCACAACACAAAACATCAGGAGGTTGCAGCACAGACAACGACCCAGGAGATTACAGCACCACACCCAGGACATCACAACAATAGAACTCAGAAGGTCATCACACAGCCCATTACCCAGGTCGTTACAACACAAAAGGCTGAGAGACACACAGCCAGCACCTCAGCCACACAGGGTCTCAGGAAAAAGCCATCCAATCTGCATACATCAACTCCACAAACCAATCAAGAAGTAACAACACATCCAACTCTAGAGTTTAAAAGGGAAAACAGCCACAATCACACACTTCTCCCAGGAGAACGAAGCTGAAGACACCAGCCTGAAGATGACGGATGAGATTTCGTCGAAACGTTGCCAAGGTATTCTCAATCATACACGGGACAAGACCCGAATACACCAAGACCTATATATATATATATATATATATATATATATATATATATATATATATATTCCCATTCACCCATACTATGTCGATTCTCGACCAAGAGTTATGTGGCATCGAGTAAAATGTGTAATCTTTATCATTTGGATTTCTTTTTCACCATATATCTTCCAAATTAGTTTCTTTTATTAAGTCAAAAAATGGATTTGGTAAGCATTTCTTTCTTTTTCCTAATTTGTTCGCTGTTAAACACAGATTATAAAGTATTTATGACAATATTAGCAGAGAGAATGAAACCAATTCTAAGTGAGATTATATATTCGGACCAGAACGGTTTCCTGCCAAATAGGCAAATTAGAAACCACGTTAGAATAGTGTTAAATACGATCAAATACTATGAAGCACACCGCGAAAAGCAAGCAGCATTAATATTCTTGGACACACAAAAAGCCTTTGATAATCTAATATAGAAAAAACACTACATGCCATATACTCTAATCAAACAGCAAGCATGTTACTGAATGGAGACTGTACAGATGAGTTTGAGATAGGCAAAGGAGTGAGACAAGGATGTCCACTATCACCTCTGTGGTTTATTTTATCCTTAGAAGTGCTACTAGCCACAATTAGATGAAATTTAGAATAAAAGGGATCAAAATTAGAAATGAAGAATACAAGGTGCAAGCATTTGCAGATGACCTTGTACTTCAAGAAATAGAAAAATTTGAAGAAGTTGCAGGATTAAAAACAAATAAAACAAAACTAAATTGATAGTCAAAAATTACACTACAAAACAGAAAATAGAACTAGAAAATAAAATGGGATTACAGAGCTTAAAAAAATATAATATTTGGGAATATGGCTATCCACTAGGTGTTCGTCAGTTAAAGATGACAATTATACTAAATTAATTGAACAAATTAGGGAAGAATTGGAATTATGGAGAAAACTACAATTATCAATTCTAGGCAGAATTGCAGTGTTAAGAATGAATACCCTACCAAAATTGATGTATCTCTTTCAGGTGATCCTGATAAAATTAGGAAAACCATTTTTTACTGGATTAAATAAAATAACAACCAAATTTGTCTGGCTGGGCAAGAAGCCATGCATTAAATTAAAACTGATGCAGGATAGTAAAAGCAGAGGTGGTTTTGGGCTACCAGAATGAGAGCTTTATTATCAGGCAGCGATACTAAATTGGGTTAAGGATTGGGTTAAATTAAAAGATAAGACAATACTAACATTAGAAGGTCATGACCTCCAGGAAGGTTGGCACACATACCTCTGGGAGAAAAAAAGGCAAGGCGTATGCCTACTTTAACCGACACTTAATAAGAGACTCACTTGTACAGACAGGGAGGAAAATCAAGAACAAGCATTATATGAAAGTACCATGTTGGTTGTCAACCATGGAGGCCATGATACACCCGAACAGAATGGATTTAGGGAAATGCTAAACTATAATGAATTATTAGACACCCAAGGGAAACTGAATCAAATCAAGAACTTAAAGAACAGGGAATTACAATTGATTGGTGGCCATATCTCCAAATTCAAAACAGATATAAAATAGACTCAGAAGAATTTGGATTTGATAAGGGGCAAAACCAATTAGATAAAATTTTAATTGGACCGGAACAAAAATTCATATCCAAAACATTTAGATACCTGTTAGATTTTAATTTATTGTATTGTTTTAGTTGTGAGCCGCCCCGAGTCCTTTTTGGAGAGGGGGCAGCATACAAGTCAAATAAATAAATAAATAAATAAATAAATAAATAAATAAATAAATAATAAAATGGAAGAGGAAACGGTAAAAAAATACCATGATAGCATGGGCGCGGAATTTCAGACATAATATACATTTAGAAGAATGGGAAAAATTATGGAGCATAAATTATAAGTTAACAACAGCCTCAATATATAAAGAAAATTTATACAAAATGTTTTATTGGGGCATTTAGCCCCAGCAAGACTATCCAAAATATACCCAAATACCAGCCCAAAATGTTGGAAATGCCAACAAGTCAATGGTACCTTCTACCACAGGTGGTAGCTATGCCCCAAGGCCAAGATCTGTTGGACCAAAACTAAAGATTGGATACAAGAAATCACAGGATATCAAATTGAACTCAAACCGGAACTCTATCTATTAGGAATAATCAAAGAGCAATATCAAAAAAAGATAAAATACATAACTTTACATATAAGCCAGCATAGCTTATGCGCAAATGTGGAAAGGACCTAATGCTCCAACAGAAGACTTAATCTTACAAAAAATAACAGACTGTGAGGAAATGGACATGCTTACACTAAAAATGAAAGAAAAAGAGGAATCCTATTATTATTCAATTTGGCATAGATGGTACAAATGGTTAGAAAATAGAGATAGGGAATGAAAAGCGAAGATTATATAGAAGAAACCTTAAGAGAATCATATGTAGATATGTAAAATAGATTAATAACAAGGATAAGTAAAGATAATAGTTATTGGTGATGTATATGAACTGATGATAGAAAACGTAAGATAACATTGTATGCTGATGTCATATGTAAATATGATTTGTACTGGTGGAAAAACAATAAAAGTTATTTGGTAACAACAACAAAAAAAGAAAGTTGGTGGGATGAAACCCACAAATGTAACATACAGATAGAGGGATTTAAATTATTTAAAAGAAACAGACCAAATAAAAGAGGAGGTGGAGTTATTTATATATAATAAATAACTAACATTCAAGACAGTTTTGATCATTGTGCTCTATTTCTCTACAGATGGAGTTATTTATATATAATAAATAACTACATCTGTAGAGAAATAGAGCACAATGATCAAAACTGTCTTGAATGGGTCAATATAAAAGGGAGGGGAATGACATTGCCATAGGTGTATACTATAGGCCACCCAACCAAACATAGGAAATAGATAAACTTTTTGCTAGTCAGTTAACTAGGGTATGTAGGAAGCACATCACAATAGTAATGGGGATTTAACTACCCTAACATCAACTGGGAGACAAACTCTGCACCAAGTACAAGATCAAATAGATTCCTGACAAATCTAGCAAACAACTTTGTGTCCCAAAAAGTAGAGAAGGTGACTAGGGGACTAGCCATATTGGACTTGATTGTCACTAACAGAGTTGAAATGATACAAGGTGTTGAAGCTACAGGAACCTTGTGGGGAAGTGATCATGCAGTATTGGAATTCAACAATATGCAAGCACAAGCAATAGAATGAAGTCAAACTAGAGTCTTGGATTTTAAGGGTGCTAATTTCAATAAACTTAGAGAAAGATTCCATGGATGAGAATTCTCAAGGGGAAAACAACTCAAGAAACTTAGGAAATTTTTAAAAGTGAGGTTGTAAAAGCCCAGTCTAGCATAATACCAATGAAGAAGAAAAATAACAGCTCTCAAAATAAACTAACATCACTGCATAAAGAATTCTCTGATAAATTGAAAGACAAAAAGGACAAGTATAAAAAGTGGAAAGAGGTGCACATAATTAAAGCAGAATATCAGCAAATAGCCTGAGCCTGCAAAGATGAAGTGAGAAAAGCTAAAACTCAAAATGAACTAAGGCTTGAAACAAAAGTAAAAAATAACAAAAAAAATGTAAAAAACGAGAAAAAAGTCAAGGAAAGTATTGTTCCATTAGTGGGAGAAAGTGGCAAGAAAGTGACAAGCAACAGGGAGAAAGCAGAACTTAACTCATTTTTTTTGCATCCATCTTTACACAAAGGGAAAAAACCAATCCAATCCATCAAAAATAGTATCATAAAAAACAGATTAGGAACACAAGTTAAAATAGGCAAGAAAATGATAAGTGAGTACCTGATAAGTTCAAATCACCAGGACCAGATGGATTACACCCCAAGGTTCTGAAGGAACTGGCAGACATCTCAGAACCACTGGACTATAGATCCTGGAGCACCAGGGAACTACTAGAGGACTGGAAAAGAGCTGATGTAGTTTCCCATCTTCAAAAAAGAAAAAAAATAGATCAAGGAAACTACAAACCTATCAGCCTGATCTCTGGAAAGGATAATCAAACAATGAATCAGTAAATACCTAGAGCCAAACAAAGTCATGAACAGATCATGCCAGACAAATCTTATTGCGTTCTTTGACAAAGTGACAAGATTAGCAGACCAAAGGAATGCTTTGGATATTATTTATTTTATTTATTTTATTTTATTTTATTTTATTTTATTTTATTTTATTTTATTTATTTATTTATTTATTTATTTATTTGACTTGTATGCTGCCCCCTCTCCCGAAAAGGACTTGGGGCGGCTCACAATTAAAACCAGCACAATAAATTAATTATCTAAAATAGAATTAAACTAACCAAGCCAAATTAAACTAAAAACCCATTTATGATTAAGTATAAAAACGAACAACCCCACCCCGAAGAATCAGCACAGCGCAGCCTGCTCAAACAACCAGGTTTTCAAGTCGTGGTGGAAAGTGTGGAGGTTAGGGGCCAGGCGGAGCCCCAGAGGTAGTTGGTTCCATAGAGCGGGAGCCACCACAGAGTAGGCCCTCCCCCGTGTCACCGCCAAACAACACTGGGTCGCAGACGGCACACCGAGGAGCCCCTGTCTGTGAGCTTCTACAGGGCAGTTGGTATTCGATGCCGGCAGTAGGCATATTGATATTGATATTGTGTTTGTGGAAAATCAGCAAAATTTCTCCACAAACACAATATCAGGACAGCCTTTGGCACTGACCAAAAAATAGCCAACATCTTAAGAAATCCCAAAGACAAGATCCAGCTAGAAAACCAAGGAGTTTATAAAATACCATGCAAAATTTGCCCAGCCACATACATTGGACAAACCAACAGGAGAATAAATGCACGCATCGCAGAACACAAGAACGCAGTCAGAAAAGAAGAAAAAACTTCCTCCCTTTTCCAGCACCTTAAAGCCACAGGACATGAAATTGATTTTGAGGGATCCAAACTTAACTCCAATACTGAACACTTCAACAAGAGAAAAATTAGGGAAGCCATCGAAATAGAGAAACACCCCATAACATGAATAAACGGGATGATACTTCCGCCTACCAGACATCTGGAAACTAGCCCTAATCAACAAACGAGTCCCAGCCACGAAAACCAACACCAGACCCAAAATAACACATGATGCCACCACCAATCTCCTTCACCAGACTCAAACCCAAGCCCACGCCACAGATGAAAGGCAACCACCATCCAGAAACCAGACCATGGCTGCAACACCAGCTGCTACACCCCCTCCAACCCCCAAACTAAGCAAACTGACACACGCTATAAACACATAGCCAGACCTCAAACTCGAGCCAAACCAAGGCCCAGAATGTCACATCACAGCCTTCCACCCAGGATACTACATCACAGAACTCAGGAGATTACAACACAAAACATCAGGAGGTTGCAACACAGACAACGACCCAGGAGACTACAGCACCACACCCAGGATGTCACAACAATAGAACTCAGAAGGTCATCACACAGCCCATTACCCAGGTCATTACAACACAAAAGGCTGAGAGACACACAGCCAGCACCTCAGCCACACAGGGTCTCAGGAAAAAGCCATCCAATCTGCATACATCAACTCCATCAACCAATCAAGAAGTAATAACACAGCCAACTCTGGAGTTTAAAAGGGAAAAACAGCCACGATCACGCACTTCTCCCAGAAGAACGAAGCTGAAGACACCAGCCTGAAGATGACAGATGAGATTTCGTCGAAACGTTGCCAAGGTATTCTCAATCTTACACGGGACAAGACCCGAATACACCAAGACCTACATATATGTATATATGTATGTATGTATGTATGTATGTATGTATGTACACATGTGTGTGTATATCCTTTTTATATGTTTAATATTCCTTCAATATCCTATAAAAAATCAAAGTGAATCTGTGAATTTATATTTTCCTTCATAAATACATAAGTTTATGTTTATAATTAATTAGTAGGTAATCTCAAATACTGAATGTTACTAATGCATAGGAACTGAGGGAATAGGATCTGTTTGTGGTCCAAATTTCCATAAAAGCCCTGATATTTATGGAGATTCTTGCACTATGATGTTTTCCATTAATTTCCTTATTCGTTGTGTGTGTACTGTACTTCATTGACTAATCCTAATATATTGCATATTTAATGCATCTCTGAGAAGAAGTGTCACTGCACTAAAAATTGCCATTTTCTTTCCTTTCAGTGTTACTCCTACGAACTGCAGTAGCGAAAATCTATGGATTCATAGCAGAACTCTAGGTCTATGATCTTTGGCAAGTGATTTAGAATATCCAGTCATGAACTTACATTTGGATAATGTGCCCCATGATTGGAAGAAAGGATTTTTTTTGTTTTAATCCAAATGTTCTGCATCATATGCAATATAAGAATGTTACAAATAAATATCCAGTCTTATGGAAAATTACAGATTGAATCGGGTTTGTGTTTTAACTGAATCAATGTTATATTTAGCTACTTTGCAGCTAAGCCAGAACTCTCATTCACATGGATAGATTTCAGAGTTCTTTTATGGTGAATAAGATGCACATCAGGAGAGTTACTGAATATCATTAGTTGAGAGAGAAACAGCAGGTGCTTGTGCTAAATTGTACCGCTCTTTGTTGGAATAAACATACAAGTATGCAGACCATAGGGGTCAGCTTTTCACTGAAGCTTCTGAAATGAAAACTTTCACCTTTAGAAGAGTGATAGAAGCGAGTAATTTATCTTTTATGATGATGCCCCTGTAACTGGTATATTTGTATACCAACTGTGATATTTGTTCTGCCAGATAATCAGACACTATTATCTTTTATTTTGATAGTTCATAAGCTATTGATCATGATCCAGCAACACAACTCTCTTCCCCACATATGATATTTTAAAGAATTGGAAAAACTATAGCAATTCCATCAGGGATACATATTATTAGATGCATAATGTATCAGAAAATATTGCTTATAAGATAAATGACAACTGGCTGCTCACAGAGTGTCAGATTAGGTAATCATACCTCTTCAGCCCCTATTCTTAACACTGGTACACCACAGGATTGCGTGTTGAGTCCCTTACTCTATACTCTTTATGTGCATGACTGCATTCCCACTCACGCTAGTAATATTATTGTTAAATTTGCAGATGATACGACAGTGGTGGGACTTATCTCTGAGGGGGATGAGTTTGCCTTGTGAGATGAGGTGGACCGGTTGCTTTTGTGGTGTGGAGACAATAACTTGGTCCTCAACACCAATAAGACCAAGGAGCTTATAGTGGATTATAGAAGGAACAGATCAGACATCCATCCCTTGCTTATCAATGGAGACTGAGTGCAGCAAATGACCAGTTTTAAGTTTCTGGGTGTTACCCTAAAAGAGGACCTGACCTGGAGTGCCCAAATTGCAGCCCTGGTCAAAAGGGCCCAGCAGAGATTATACTACCTGAGGCTTCTCAGAAAACAACAACTGAATGAAAAACTGCTGGTGATCTTCTACCGCTGCACCATAGAGAGCATTTTAACATACTGCACCTCTGTATGGTTTGCCAATTGCACAGTGGCAGATAGGAAAGCACTCCAGAGGGTTAATGTCATTGTCCAAAAGATCATTGGTTGCCCTCTCCCCTCTTTGGAAGAGCTTTATAGTTCCACTGCCTTAAGAAAGCTCAAAACATTCTCAAAGATCCATCTCATCCTGGGAACCCTTTTTTTGAACTATTACCATCTGGCAGATGGTACAGAATAATAAAAACAAGGACAAATAGGCTGAAAAACAGCTTCTATCCCCGTGTAGTAGCTCTTTTGAATTCTGTTGTATAGTGCAGTGTTGATGTGGTGTCAGATGTTTCCAGTTCAATGTGTGAAGGGTGAAGGATGTATGTTTGTGTTTATTTGCATGGTCATGGTCATGATGTGCACTGAATATGGTGTTTGATTTCATTGTACAAGGTGCAATGACAATAAAGTAAACTAAACTAAATACTACAACTCTGCTACCATCTGGGCCCTTCTTTCTTTGTCTCTTTCACACTCTTCTTCTTCCTCTTTCTCCCTCTCTCTGCAGTCTCCAGAAAGACAATAAGGCATCATTTGATAGAATGAAAAGCTATACTGTAGGCATGTAATGAATTATTATCCAAAGTTGTGGCTGTCTAGCAATAATAGCTGAGGAGATGCTGGCAATTCCTGATGATCCTTAAAGCAAAGGTAGATCTTTTAAAAACTAGGGCGATACTCCTGATCCTACTTTATTACAGCAGGAAACAAGGTGATATAACTCAACCAATCATTTCCATGTGTCCTCTCCTGTCAGCTTCTATGCATAAGAAATGTGTATGGTAGAAATTCCATTGTTTAAAGTATCTAATTCAGTTACCCCAAAGAATGCTTTTAGCATTTGATTGCTAATAAAAACATTTTTGCCCCAAAGAAAAAGATTTCTGATGAAAAACATGAATTTTTTTTTAAAATTAGATTTATATGCCACCCTTCTCCGAAGACTCAGGGCAGCTTACAATTTTTGGGATACAACCCAATGCGCTCAGCAATAGCCTTCATTCCATTGTATATGCCTGCTTATTACTAAGCGGCATTTTTACAAAGTCAGCTTATTGCCCCCAACAATCTTGGGTCCTCAATTTACCTACCCCGAGAGGATGGAAGGCTGAGTCAACCTTGGGCCTGGTGGGATTCGAGCCTACAATAATTGCAGGCAGCTGGAACTTGCTCTTTGGTTATTTGGCAAGAAAATGAAAATGATGAAAACACATCATGAGTCTATTCCCTATATGACTTATCAGATTATCTAGAAAGAGACAGGGATTTTCATTGTAAGAAAGATAAACAAATGAGCAGCTGAAAGAACAATATGTATAAAAAAAGAAATAAGTCATGCTTACACAAGGAAATATGCATATGCTAAATGCATACTATGATTGATTTGATCTGTATTTGTAAACATTTCTGCATTTCTACATGACAAGAATGAATTACATTTGTGTATTTCATCAATTTAATATGGACTTCTTATAGTGTACTTCATTTCTCAGGAAAAATAGTCTAAATTCTGCTTTGGCTATAAGGAAAATTTCCTTTTTAATAGTTGAAAAAAATCCATGCTTAGAAGAAATGTAAAAAGGGTTTTCCTCCTCTTGTTTTCCTTTTTGACAGGAAACTGTTCCCAGATGGTTTCATTATTTTCTTTAGATGTGAGAGCTCCAAGGTTGGATTCAGTTTTGCATAAAGGTGTATCAAGGTAATCTGATGTTTGATAGAAAAACATTTGTATACATGTATATCATGCAGGTACATCCATCTGACACAGTAATTGCTTTTTGACTGGCAATACACCTGAGTTTATTCCTATTAATGTGTAAAATTGCCAAGCTCCCTGCTGTTTGTGGGTTTCATTTGCCATCCCATGAACTATTTGTCTGGCAACCAATTTTCTCCAGTCGCTAGTTAAAGCATAGTCATCAAATTTGTGCAAATCAGGAAGGAATCTCTTGGAGAGAAGAACATATTTCAGTGCTCTTCAACTTATAAGGTACATTATCTTTCTGAGATTCAAACATTGGAGCACCTGATGAAATGAAGAAGAAAAATCCCTTTGTGTATTATTTCATTCCTCGTGGGTATTCCCTGGGAGGGTAACAAAGAAGAGACAAACGTAGGAGTTGGAACAGTCTCCAGGTTCCTTTCTCTGTGCCAGTAGTAGAAAGGAGAGCTATGCCACGATTCACTTTCTTTTAAAGATTTGCTTGAATCAGGTCAATTACCCAACAAATAAATTAGGCACTCCTGTGGGTGCTCTGATTCTCATTTAACTGAAAGATGATCAGATTTTTAGGTTTGCATGCATGTTCACTTTTTTAATTGACTTGGTTAAGTATGCCATGGAAGTTTGCCCAGTATGTACATCATTTTAACCCTAATTTTGCCTTTAGTTAGAAGCTGTAATTGTGCAGGAAACTCTACATCAATCAACTATAATTCTGCCAGTTGATTTCTCTACCAGGATTTAGGGTAGGTAGTGGCTGAGTCCTAATAAGTTGTGGGGGAGGTGTTGCGTTTGGATTCTGTTCTGAATATCTGTGATCTTTTTCATAATTCTGATTTTCATGCTTTTAAAATGTAAGCTGCCTGGAGTCATGTAAAATAAATGCATTTAAAAACTGTAAAAAGTTGGGTTTTAAAATAGTATTTTTTATGTTTTTCAGGTTCTTGGGTGAAAATCAGTCTTAGCTCATTTAGGAAGGTGTTTGTAACTGCAACATGTTTTATTTTATATTTACCCATATTTTTTGCACTACAATACACTCACCTAGCTTTTGGGGAGGAAAACAAGGGGAAAAAATCTGGCTCCCAGCAATTTGCCTCCTTGCAGCAAACAGCAAACAGTCTGGTCAGTTTCAGCACAGCCTGATTTAGCACCAACAGCTGATTGGCCTCCCAGAATATTGCCGATCAGCTGTTCCAGGCTGCAGGGATCACTGCCCCCGATCGCTACCATTGCCCCCCATCGCCACCACCGATTGCTGCCTCCTCATGCCCCATTTTTGGCCTCCATGCATTTTTAGCTCCCGCGTGTTCCATTTTTGGCCTGTTCCAGGTGGTGAGGATTGCTGCCACCGCCTATTGCCACCAATCACTGCCACCTAGAACGGGCCAAAAATCATTTGGTGATGGGCAGTGATGGCAGCAATGGGCGGGGGCAATTTCCACAGCTGAAACAGCTGATTAGCAGTATTCTGGGAAGCAGATCCAACCATCAATCAGCTGCTTGTGCTAAATCAGGCAGTGGTGAAGCTGACCAGGCTGTTTGCTGTTTGCTGCAAGGAGGCAAATTGCTGGGAGGCAGAGGCTGAAGGGTGAGGGCTGGCAGGTGGGTGGGGCTTTGGCAACAGTTGCTCTAATAAGACACACAGACATTTCCAGCCATTTTGGGGGGGAGGGGAATGCATCTTATAGTGCAAAAAATATGGTATCTATTCATATGGGCTGCTCCACCCCCTAAAAATAATACCAAAAACAAACAAACAAAAATAAGACTTCATAGGAAATTGAAAATTATAGGCTTTTGAGGAGAAAGGAATTATATTTAAGTTCCATCAAACTTATCTTTCTACATATGGAAACATAGTGATTCCCCAAGACTTGCATATATACAGCATACCTCACACATCAAAATGAAAGGTAATTATTCCACCATCAAAATTATTTTTTAAAAGAACAATAATAGCACACAGTACTATTTAGATGACAAACATGACTTTGACAATGGTGTCTACATTTAGATAATCAAAACTGATCATGATCCATTTACAGACCACACTTTAATAAAAGGCAGCCCTTGTGTTTGTCCAGATAACTATCAGGAAAAGAATAGGTCTTAGACTATGTACTCCCTTGAGAAAATGATCCTGTAGAGTAGTCAAAGTCCCTTCTCCTTGTGTTATTTTCAGTTATATTTATTTATTATTTATTTATTATTTGGTCTTATATGCCGCCCTCTCTCCCGAGGGACTCAGGGTGGCTCACATAAAAACAACCATACAAATTACAAAAATTAAAAAAGAATTAAACCAAATTCAACCAAATAATCATTAAAACCCACTAACAAACATTTAAAATATTAAAACAACCCCCCCTCAGTCCAGGCTGGCCTGTTCGAATAACCAAGTCTTTAGGCCGCGGTGAAAGGAGCGAAGCTCAGGGGCCAATCGCAGCTCCAGGGGAAGCTGGTTCCACAAAGTGGGCGCCCCCACAGAGAAGGCCCTCCCCCTAGGGACCGCCAGCCGACATTGTCTAGCCGACGGTACCCCAAGGAGACCCTGTCTGTGGGTGCACACCGGGTGATTGGTATTCAATGCTGGCAGGAGACGTTCCTGCAAGTTATACCTGAATAAAACATATTAAATCACTATGCTAACCTATTATTCCAATATCTATAATAGTAATAGTAGTGGTAAGGGAGAAAAAATATTTCTGAATGATTCCTAAATTGTCTATGATGTAGAAATGCACAAACTACATGAAAGCACAATCTTACATCATCTGGTTACGTCTTTTCACAGCCCTGGGATCATTCACAATGTTATTAAGAGTTGTAGGGTCAATTCTAACAGCCTTAGAAATAAGATGTTTAATATATCTAGATGATATCTTAAGAGTGGGTCCAATGGAGGAGGCTCCATTAACTCACCGAAAGGCCACACATTCATTTATTAAAAGCCTTGAGCTTTTGTAATAAAAGCAGTGGGGGAAAATCAATCTTTTCATTTCAAAAATCAATACCCTACTTATGTTGGTGGGGCGTGTGAATACTCAAACTATGACAATGATGATGATAAAGAGTTAATATGGGAGTGGGAGAAAGGAAACGAAATGTCTGAAGATGGAAAAGGCTTTCAGGAGCATTATGCAGCCAGTCATATTTTATATCCTTTTTTTGCTGTAGTCAACATCTTCCAAGAGTCTGTCTTCGATTGGATGGCTTTTGAATTCCAGGCCTTTGTGTGGTGGGAGGAATGTATTGCTGTTATTTTACATTGCAGGGAATAAAATCTATCACAGCTAAATGAACAGTGGTTACTTGAACTAAAGCAGAGGAACATATTCTTTAGCAAAAGGGGAGAAGAAGAACTCATACACAATCCAAAACCAGTCAGAAAAGGAAATGAGTGGAGGTGGAATAAAAACTAAAAATAATTAACTTTAATAAATACTAAAACAAAAATAATTATATGTACATAATGTGATTACTAGGCCTCTATGAAACATCCCACTGACCTAATCTCTTATCTCTAGAGCAATTGATTTTGGAATATTGCCTATTCTTTAGTACATCAAAAGAAGGCATTGTCATAATTTGCATTATTATTGTATCTATTATGACTGAGTAAACATATCTGTGATTTAGTACTGTTATTCTATTATCTTGGCCTGCCTGTCTATGTTATGATTCCTGAAGTCAGTTTCTTCTAGAACTTTCTGTAAAGCAAACACTAGAAAGTCTTACTCCTGATTCTAGTGTTTTTGGTTTCATCAATAGAAAACATGCAACCCTAGTGACAGAATTGGATCCTGGGAGTGGGAGACAAGCTATTTAAGCATCACCAGATGTCTGGGGTGGGGCTGGGGTCAATTGGGTGGGCAGCAAGTAGCAAAACAAAGGAATAGAAGAAAACAGTGAAAAACCACACCAAGAAAAAGAAAAAGAATACACCAGAGAGCTAGTTTTATTGGGAAGATGAATGCCTTTGATACCACCAGTCAGAAGCTGAATGGGCATTATACACAGAGAGATCTAAGAAAGTTGTTAAAGCTAAGATGATATAGTTATAGAAAAAAGGTGCCGGTTTTATTAAATGTAGAATGCAAAACATCCAGCTTATTATTCTGACTGCAGCGTCTTTTATAACTGCAAATAATAAAGCAAGAAAATCCTTTGTGGCAAATGCAGCTGAAACCTGTCTGGCTATTGCAGCTGTTCTCTCAGCACAATGTATTGAGACACTGGCTATTTCATGGAATTCTGAAATAAAGCATTAAAAAAAACCTCTTAACAAAGACGGAATTAACATTTAAGAGTACATCTGAAATTGTTATCTCCAGAGTTACCAGAAGATACTACAGAACTCCAGTCAGGCATGAGGGAAAATGTAAACAAACTTGCAACATCATACTAACCAGTAGTAGATCAAAATGAACTGTGCTACCATTGTAGCAAAGGTTTAAACACCCCTCCCAACTGAATGTAGATTTAAAGGAGAAACCAACAGAACATTCAGTAGAAACTGTTGCTGAGGAAACAAGGTACTTATGTGGGGCATATCAGAGAACCTAAATAGAATTAACAATTTATACTGGAAAGAAAATCATTCCTACTGACTAACACTGATAATTATAGTATAAAATAGAAAAATATGTTGGACTTAAATGATGCAAGAACAGATGGACAAACACAGGGTCATGATTCTTTGAGGAAGCTGCCACTGGATTTCATCAACCCACTGGAACATTATGTTTTCTATTGCCAAGTTCCCCAAGAATAAGTTCAAAAAGCTATTGGATGTTACTGCACCTGTGCTCAAAGATGATATCCACAACCTTATCATATAAAAAGTGAAACAGAAACTTACCACAGCATAGTTTCATAAACTGTGCTCACTTTAATGTGACATGGAAAAAACTAGAAACTAAATTGTTTCTATTGGTTGAAGTTGAAGGAATTGCTTCAAAAACTGATCAAATCCCATTAATTTTGGTTCTGAAACTTCCTGTAGTGATTTTTACATTACCAATAATTCACTACTATCTCTTAACCAGATTTAAGAAATTTAAGAACAATTTTGTCAACTTTATTGGCAAAATAGACTTGGTGGCAACTTATTTACAGATAAAAAGAAAGGAAGATTTCAAGGTGTTTCTACCTGTAGATAGAAACAACATTTATTGATATAAAACATATTTTTGAATAATATAGCACTAGCTGTTTACCATTGAGCTTTGAACTAAGTGCCACAAGGCTTGTCCAGGCAACTAGTGCTATTGATATGGCATAATTATCATTAGAAAAAAATGGCAAGGCATGTCACTGATATCAAGGCAGTTTTGCAGAGATTGGCAAACTATAGACTTCAAACATTATGGAACAAATGTGAATTATTTATTCCAATGTTGCCTGTTGCTGTAACACAATCAGTGGAGTTATGACTGCCTACAAGATGTTGCAACAACAATCCCTTTTTGATTTGTTAATTATAATTAGAGCAGATTCTTGTCCAATTGAATGACCATTTTGTACCTCTTTAATACACTACTATGTGTGGTTTACAAGAAGCTTTCACAGTGGCCATGAAAATACAATGCATTCAAAAAGTATTCAGACCCCTTTCACTTTTGTCAATTTGTTAAGCTGCAACCTGATTGTACAGTTGCTGAAATTCATTTTTTCTTCATTAATCTACACAATACCCCATAATGACAAAATGAATGCAGAAATTTAGAAATGTCTGCAAATTTATTAAAAAGAAAAGGCTGAAATATAATATTGGCATAAGCATTCAGACCCCTGGCAACAACACTTTAAATTTAGCTCCATTGCCTCCCATTTCTCTTGATCTTCGTTGTCATGTTTCTACACCTATGGTATATTTAATTGATTGGACATGATTTGGAAAGACACACATCTTTATAAGGTCTCACAGCTGACAAAGTGTACTGTAGCAGAGCAAAAGCCATGAGGTGAAAAGGGATGCCTGCAGATCGCAGAGACAGGATTATTGCAAGGCACAGATCTGGGGAAGTCTACAATAAAGTTTCTGATGCACTGAAGGTACCTAACAGTGTAATGGCTTCCATAATTCTCAAATGGAAAAAGTTAGGCACCACCAGGACTCTTCTAAGAGCTGGTCGCCCAGTCAAACTGGGCAATCAGAGGAGAAGGACCTTAGTAAGAGAGGTGACCAAGAATCCTATGCTTACTCTGACTGAGCTCCAGAGATCCTGTGTGGAGATGGGACATAATTCCAGAAGGACAACCATCACTGCAGCCTTCCACTGATCTGGACTTTATGATAGAGTGGCTAGACAGAAACCACTCCTCAGTGCAAAACACATGAAAGCTTGCCTGGAATTTGAAAAAAAAAGTACCTGAAGGTCTCTCAGACTATGAGGAACAAGATTCTCTGGTCTGATGAAACAAGATTGAACTGTTTGACCTTAATTCTAAATGTTATGTCTGGAGAAAACCAAGCACCACTCATCACCTGCCCAATATCATCCCAATAGTGAAGCAGAGTGGTCATAGCATCATGCTGTGGGAATGTTTTTCAGTAGCAGGGACTGGGAGACTGGTCAAAGTTGAGGGAAAGCTAAATGGCTCAAAGTACAGAGATATCCTCAATAAAAACCTGTATCACAGCACTCAGAACTTCAGACTGAGCCAAAGATTCACTTTACAGCTTGACGACTCTAAGCACACAGTCAAGACAGCACAGGATTGGCTTGGGGATAACTATGTAAAGGTCTTAAAGTGGCCCAGCCAGAATTCTGACTTGAACCCTATTAAACATCTCTGGAGAGACCTGGAAATGGCTGTACATCAACAATCACTATCCAACCTGACTGAGTGTGAGATGATTTGCAAGGAAGTATGGCAGAAAATCTCCCAATCCAGGTATACTAAGTTTGTCATGTCATACCAAAAAAGACTTGAGGCTGTAATTGCTGGCAAAGGTGCTTTAACAAAGGGCCTTGGTGGTGCAGGCTGTTAAATGCCTAGCACTTAAGTTCCAGCTGCCTGCAATTAGTGCAGGCTCGAATCCCACCAGGCTCAAGGTTGACTCAGCCTTCCATCCTCTCGGGGTAGGTAAATTGAGGACCCAAGATTGTTGGGGGCAATAAGCTGACTTTGTAAAAATGCTGCTTAGTAATAAGCAGGCATATACAATGGAATGAAGGCTATTTTGGGTTGTATCCCAAAAATTGTAAGCCTCCCTGAGTCTTCAGAGAAGGGCGGCATATAAATGTAATTTTTAAAAAACTGAATGAAGGGTTTGAATGTGATATTTCAGTTTTTTCCTTTTAATAAATTTACAGGCATTTCTAAAATTTTCTCTTCACTCATGGGTAATGAGTGTAGATTAATGAGAAAAAAATGAATTTCAACAACTGTAGAATCAGGCTGCTGTATTACAAAATTGACAAAAGTGAATGGGGTCTGAATACGTTCTGAATGCACTGTATATTTAGACATGGTATTCTCCTTTCATAACCCACATTAGCCAGTGAGCATGATTTGTGATGCTTCACACTGTGGCTTTGGGTCTGTTATGTGACATGTCATGAAATGCAGCAGTGATAGCTATCATTTCATGCTCAGTCACAGCTGTACAAAATTATGACAAATAAACAGGTAAGTCTATCTGGGGAATTAAGCATTCAAGCAGTACTCATGTGGAAAGAGATTTATCCTGCTCACCAGCATCTGCTACTACAGTTAATTTTCATCCACAGAAAGTAATTCTATTTCCACATGAAAATTCAGTAATGGAGGGCATAGGAATAACATGGAATTCAAAAGGTTACATAGAAAAACCCAATGTTTCATTATTGTGCAAACTATAGAGTACAATATAAGTTAGGGGTCTCCAAACTCGGCCACTTTAAGACTTGTGGACTTCAACTCCCAGAATTCTATGCTGGCTGGGGAATTCTGGGAGTTGAAGTCCACAAGTTTTAAAGTGGCTGAGTTTGGAGACCCCTGATGTAAGAGGACAATCAGAAAGATAAAAGTCTCCTACTCTGAAGAGATTTTCATGACAAAACATGAAGATGACATATGGATTGCTGAAGAGGACATAGATCTAGAAAGGACTGGAAAGCATCTTTTAATCCAACCTCTTATCCAAGGCGGGAATCTTTATACATTGTTACTGTACTGAAGGCAATTGAAATTTCAGCCATTCAGTCTGCTTTTTGTCTTTATTGCTTTACTTTTTTAAAAAATTAACATTTATATGCCGCCCTTCTCTGGAGACTCAGGGCAGCTTACAATTTTTGGAGCGCAACTCAATGCACTCAGCAATAGCCTTCATTCCATTGTATATGCCTGCTTATTACTAAGCGGCATTTTTTACAAAGTCAGCTTATTGCCCCCAACCATCATGGGTCCTCAGTTTACCTATCCCAAGAGGATGGAAGGCTGAGTCAACCTTGAGCCTGGTGGGATTCGAGCCTGCAGTAATTGCAGGCAGCTGGAATTAAGTGCTAGGCATTTAACAGCCTGCACCACCAGGGCTCTACAAAGACTTTACAAAGTCTATACACTTTTTATGTTTGAAGTTTATGTTGGGTGCATGTGAGCTAGATGGCAGTATCCAAATAGATGGATGACCTTCATCAAGTTATTAGTCAGCTTCTTTTACTATAATTCTACCCCTTTATATGGAAACATGGATAGGCATATCTAATAATTTCCCTTTCTATATGTTATTACAATATTGACAATCATTCTGTCAATATTTGCTTGCAACTAGAAACCTAGATTTATGCATTGGTCAAACTTTGATCCTATTTCTTAATATAATCTTCATTGTATAAATATTGATGCTCAGATTAAGACCTAAGATAGGTTTGTTTGCTAATATAACAAACAATATTTGTTTTTCTATAGTGCTTTGCCATTGTCAATCATTGAATCTGATCAGAGGTGGTATTCAGCAGGTTCTGACCAGTTCTGGAGAACCGGTAGCGGAAATTTTGAGTAGTTCAGAGAACTGGCAAATACCACCTCTGACTGGAAATTTTATAGTATCCTTCCCCTGCCACTCCCATCAAGCCACACCCACAGAACCGGTAGTAAAAAAAAATTGAATCCCACCACTACATCTGATCTAAAATTTAAATTGAATTAAAAAGAAACCTTTGCAAAATCTCAATATTTCAGGTCAATGTGGAACATTTATAAAAATTGATTTCTAAAAATAAAAGAAGAAAATCCCCACTCATTTCTGTTTAATGAAAAACAGTATCATTAGCATATTAATACTGCTTTTTAAAAATATTTTCAGGAAACATTTGTTTTTTCCAACAAATAGTACTATCCATTTGTTTAAAATGACAACATTTTATGGTGATATTGTGAAATCCATGTGAATTTATAGATATTTTATTACAAAGTGTCTTCTGCTAACTCTGTTCTTGCTTTGTTTTTTCTCTTTAAAAAAGCAAAATGTCTCTAATCATCTTTAGTGATTCCCAATCCTAAATTTATCAATATGTTCTGGTGGGATAGTGATAGTACTGTCTTTACTGTAATGAAATCCTAACTCACTAATAAAATAATAGTGCTATTAGCAATGGTGAACAGGACATTTTGAGCAATAACCAATAGCATGTGTTATGTATCTCATACCTTGTAAGATTCAGGCATCTTCTCTGAAAATCAGTTAAATATTGAACAAGTCTACGCTGATTTGTTTCCACTGGAGAATTTAACATATTAGGTCTCTATGTTAGCTAATGAAGAAAAATTAGTTGTTTTGCATCCCATGTAGAATCACTATAAAACTGATTGAATAAATGACATAATGTCAACTTTTGTCACCATTGGGGATAACAGATACAATACCTGTATTTTCTGTTGTTTCAAAGAAAAGTCCAAGAAAACAAATATCAATGGTTTTTTTCTCAAATCAAAACCATATAGTATCTTTATTCTGGTCATAGAATAATACATACAGAATAAAATAATACTTAAAAAGGAACAAAAAAGTAAAATTAGCACCTAACAATATCAATAACTGTCATTGTCCGTTTGTCTCAAAGAAACCTTAGATTAGATCAGATCAGAGAGTCTAGGACAACTTCCAATGGCCGACTCACACCAGCCAACTTGACATGGCCAACTCAACATGGTACAATTTAAACACAGTATAACTGAATGTGAGATGACTGACCTATACTGATAACTGTTCCTTTATTACAAGAGGAACTAAGTCAATTGAGAAATACAAGAGTTATACTAATATTGAAGAAATGGTGGAATAGAATAATTAAAGAAAAGATGCTAAAGGAGGACAATATGAAATATGAAAAACAAAAATGTTGAAGAAACACTGGCAGATAACCGTACAGTTATCTGGTGTTCAGTTATCTTGTGTTAAATTGATGCATGATGACTTGTCCTGCAGTATCGAGTTGTCCCAAGTGAAGTTGTCCAGGACAAGTTAACTCCAGGGAGTGTCGCCAGGGAGCTGGCCATAGCAAATTCTCCCATTCCAAGATCAGATCCCTGCGGATAATCTAATGGGAAGCATTCATCATCAGTGATACTTAATATGTGATAGATTCAGTCGCATTTCATGTGCATGGGTTGTTGTTTTTTTAAGTTGCTTAACTGCTTCATAGAGTCTTTCTTTTTTAAATTTTTAATAAATTTTATTCAACAAAAAAGAATTAAAACACACAGAGACAAAACAACAGAAATATATATGTACATATATACATTTTACAACCTATTTGAGCATTGGTTATAATCTTCCTCATATAATATAACGTGATCTACCTTGTCAAAGTAGCTTCTTCGTTCTTTTAATAGATTAATTTCTCTATGTCATTACTATCAGTTACATGTCTAGCTCTTCCTTATCTCCTCAGAATATCATATATTACATTTCGTTTATCCATTTGTACTATATATTCCATATTTCGTAGTATTCACTGTCTTGTTTGTTTTTTAGTATCTTAGTTAAACTGTCCATTTCGGCGCATTCATTAATCTTTTTAATTACTGTGTCATCTGAGGGGGGAGACGACAATTTCCAGTTCTGTGCATAGGCTATCCTAGCCGCAGTTATAATATGAAGAATTAGATAGTAGTATTTCTTTTCCATTTTTAAATTGATCATACCTAAGAGAAATATTTCAGGATCTAGTTTTAAGTTTTGCTTTGTCATATCTAATATCCAGTTTTTTATTTTTCTCCAATATTTCTTAGCAAATGGACATGTCCACCACATGTGGAAGTATGTTTCTTGTGGATGATTACATTTCCAACATTTGGGTGATAAGTTGGTACACATCTTTGCCAATCTGACCGGGGGTAGGTGCCAACGATAAGTCATTTTATATAAGTTTTCTTTGTATGCTACAGATAAGGTCAATTTGTAATTCATTTGCCAATTATATTCCCATTTGTCTGTTTCAATAGTATGGGCCATATTTTTGGCTCATTTTATCATAGTATCCGTAATTGTTTCTTCTTTTAATTTATGGTTCAGGAAATATCTATATATTTTGCTAATTGATTTCTTTTCTTCTCCCAACCATTTTTTATCAAATTCTTGAATAATCATGTTAAAGCCAAATTGTTGTCTATCTTTTTTATAGTGTGTTTGAATTTGTAAAATAGAGTCTTTCATACTGATTAGATGAGTGGTAGGATTCAATTTGTTTACTACCGGTTCTGTGGGCATGGCTTGGTGGGCATGGCAAGGGAAGGATACTGTAAAACCTCCAATCTGAGGTGGTATTTGCCAGTTCTCTGAACTACTCAAAATTTCCGCTACCGGTTCTCCAGAACTGGTCAGAACCTGCTGAATACCACCTCTGGATTAAACGCTAAATTGATTCTTTTAGTGATTTTGTGGCACAGTCTCTTTTCTATTCCATTTTTGACAGCTGAAAAAAATTAATATTGTTAACTTGAATTCCTAAATAAGATACCTTATTATTTTTACATATAATCACTAACTTCAAATATTAAAAATTACATTTGTTTCAGTTTCAAGTGAAAATATTTCCAAACAAACCTTTCAAAATACTAGTTAAATTTGTGGCTACTGAAAATTCTTCATCTAATATTACAGAGTGCAATAAAGATAGCTGGAAGTAGATGATTGTCACCACTTCTAATATCTGCTGGGAGTATAACATGAAAAAAAATTTCTGTATGGGAACATGCTTAGCTCTTTTCTGCCAATGTTTATCATAGCAACCTTCTTATCTCATGCATTCCCTTGTTAAGACAATTCATATCTAGAATAAGAATTGGGGTGGGATTTTCAGGGGAGGAAAATTCCTTTCTCTGTTGCCCTTCGCTTTGCTGCTGAAAATTAACCAGCCATTTCAGATAAGATAAAGATTTCATTTTCCAAGACAGAAAGATAATCTGGATTCCCAAATGCAAAATTTCATTGCAAAATAATAATACCTTGGATGCCATAAGAGCATTTATCTTGATTTTTTAGAGATTTTTTATTTCATGAGGAGGTTTAAGTGAGCTTATGTTTATGTATCCCTGAGCTTTCCATATGGTCATAATGTCTGGTGCAGCAGCTATGGGACAAGATCACAGGACTGAAACCATTTATGGATGTACTAATCCATTTGCATATTTGAACATCCACATCTTAACTTTCATAAATGCTTAAAGTAAAAGAGACCCAGCAAGTCTTCAGCTTATTTTTAATATCTGCTCATTAAAGCATTAATAATATTCATGTATATTTTAAATAATGGATAAGCACTGTGGGTAAGCAAGCCATATTTACTTACAAAAGGTTTCAGACCTGATTGTAATTGCTATATTGATGTACAATATAATGTAAGTGAGAGATTCAGCTTCTAATTCCATTAACTTTATATACTAATACAATGTAAAATAACAAAAAAAAAGTTCCAAATTGACATTACATGAACTTAGCCACAGAATGAGCTGAAAATTATCCATCCTCTCCCAAGAGTTAATAAAATATAAAGGGCTTTGTTAGAAATGCCAAAGCTATTACATGTATTGCAAAATTTAAAATATATTCATTTGGAAAAGGCCATGCATATTTCATTCAGAACTAAGACTAGTGGATAAAAGATGCCCATTTGCCAAGCCTGAGTTCCGGAAACATTCAGCAAAGAATGCCATAGAAAGCCGTTCTGAATTTCCTAATTTCTCAGTAGAGGATATTTTAGTAATGACAGCTGAAGTCCTACCAGAATTCTAGTAATGACCTTTTTCTCTAAATATCTGCTCTATTTGATGTTTAAAACTAGATTGCAAAAATGCAAGCAGAATTATCAAAAAGCCTCAGAGTAATATAACACATGAGACAGGGAGACAGTACTTTTTGGAATTATATAATAACTTCAGGTTATTAGACAGATAACACAATTGAAAGCCATGTGGAACTAGTGGTGAATAAGAAAGGCTACCAGATTACCTGGAATCAGTAACTTAGAGGATTCCTTTCTATGAAATATTTTCAAATTTACTAACATAAGTGATATAGATAAATATGTTGGAAATATGACTTTAGTTGCATTAATACTTCTGTACTTCAAGATCTACTGACTATATAGATTTAACAATTCTAGAATATCTCTGTTATCTCTCTGTATATCTACTATTTGGATATGAGTTGTCATTTTCAGGAATTTTTGTCATTGTCTTCCCAAGTAAAATCTGCTTGATAGAAGGTGCTACTTAGGAGTTAAGCTACCACCATGCCCCCCCCAACAAATTCCATATATTTTCTACAATAAACATTTGTTTTTCAGTTAAAGTAGCAAATATTTGTTTCACTTGCTTTGTTCTCATTCTCCAAGAATGCAATTTCCTCCAACAATATGGTTTTTCTTTTTATCTTTACCATTAAAGGTAGAAATATAATTTCCATGTTTGAGAGGAAATATAATTTGCTTACTAATCAAAACTCTAAGAACTATTTTCTCTTGCGGTTAAGATTCCTGATAATAACAGGATACCTAGAGAAAACATATATCAGAGACTTTGTCCACTCAGAAAATGGAATGAGAATATGACCAAATTACAGTTGAGAGATTTGGAGAAGCCAGAATAGGATAAGGAATAAAATCAAGCTGTTGGTAATGCTTGAGGAAATTTATGAAAGCCTGTTTTCTTGTATTATCTTCCTGCCTGGATCTGATTATAGTGTGAAGCCATGAAGGAAAAGGTATTGAGCAGCTGCAGCATAAGATGAACAATTAATCTAAAATGGTAACTGGATTCAGTAAGGAGAATGAAAGTGAACATAGAAAAGTAATGTCAAGATCTGCTATCTCCTCATAACGAAGATTTCAAGGCTATTGAGGGACAGTCTGGGACCATCTGTATATTATCCTGATCCCTAAGGAAACTGTATATAGAAATAATGAAACCTCATTATTTATAAAGACCAAGGTGAGTTTTGGCTCAGTTGAAGTGCAAAAGCTTCCACACTGGATAACTTTGTTGTAATTCAGCATAATGTCAACAATCTTGAGATTCTTGCTTAAGGATCTAGTCTTCTTCTTCTTCTTCTTCTTCTTCTTCTTCTTCTTCTTCTTCTTCTTCTTCTTCTTCTTCTTCTTCTTCTTCTTGCTTCTTTTCATGGGTAGTTATGATATTGGTATTTCTGTAGGTCTGCATCTAAGAAAATGTCTTTGAAATCCTTACAAGTGGAAATCCCCTCAAGGAGCTGAAAGGATGGGAATTGAGCACCTTAAGTGGAGTTTCCTAACTAGATAATGGAGATTGATTTCTTAGCATTGCTGTCAAACTGGACACTGAACTAGTGTGTGTGTGTGTATGTGTGAGTGTGTGTGCTATATAAGAAAATTTCCTTATCATCCCTAGATTGAAATAGATATACAAAATGAGTTATATATCTCAACAAGGGCTGCCTGTTGGAAATCACAAACACATGAGTAAATGTGTATGTCAGAGGTGGTATTCAGCAGGTTCTGACCAGTTCTGGAGAACCAATAGCGGAAATTTTGAGTTCGGAGAACTGGCAAATACCATCTCTGACTGGCCCTGCCCCCACCTATTCTCTGCCTCCCGAATCCCAGCTGATCGGCTGGGTCTTCTTTTGTTGCCTTGCACAGGAGAACTTGGGCGTCCTCCTGGATGCACGGCTCAGTTTGGAGGAGCAGGTGGGAGCCGTGCCAGGGGGGCATTTGCCCAGGTTCGCCTGGTGCGCCAGTTGCGCCGCTACCTGGACCGAGACACCCTACGTACGGTCATTCATGCGCTCGTCACTTCCTGTCTGGACTACTGCAATGCTCTGTACATGGGGCTGCCCTTGAGGACCACCTGGAGGCTTCAACTGGTCCAGAATGCAGCGGCGTGGGTTGTGATGGGAGTGTCCCAAAACTCCCATGTTACACCCCTCCTGCGTGCACTGCACTGGCTACCGGTTGCCCTCTGGGTGAGATTCAAGGTGCTGATTTTGACCTATAAAGCCCTTCATGGCTTAGGACCAAGATATCTACGGGAGACCCTGCTGCCAGCAACTGTTTGCCATTATCCTGTGTGCTCTCACAGACAGCTTCCTTAGGGTTCCGTCAGCCAGACAATGTTGGCTGGCGACCCCTAGGGGCAGGGCCTTCTCTGTGGTAGCACCCACCCTATGGAACCAACTGCCCCTGGAGCTTCGGGTGGCCCCTGACCTCCGCTCTTTCCACTGGGGCCTAAAAACATGGTTGTTTCAACTCGCTGACCTGGACTGAGGGAGGGGTGTGTGGGAGTTTTAATGACTGTTTTTTAATGTTTTAAACTATAATTGGGTTTCTTATTGGATTTAATCTCTTTTTAATTGTATATTTGTCTTGTTTTTATTGTACGCCACCCCAAGTCCTTAGGGAGATGGGGCAGCTTAGAAATCAAATAAATAAATAAATAAATAAATAAATAAATAAATAAATAAATAAGAATTGGACTCCGAATATCTAAAGTGCCTAAGTGGGAAGGGCTGATGTAGAAAGCTTGCTCTTTCTTTCCTGCTCAGAGCCATGGGATTATATATAATATAATCTTATATTTTATAAATGAAAATAAATCTAAGCACTATTTTCCTGCCCTGATTTCTTGCCTAGATTGTGAAAACATATGTGGATTATGTGTCCTGTAGCTCTTTCTTCAACGAATCTTTCTGAAGGATTGTAGCTGGTTTACTCTATTTGTCTTGGTTTTTTTTTTAAATTATCTTTAAAGAAAAACCCAGTTGTCTATTTGAGGGAAAATGCTTTGACTTCCTGGGAAAATACAACTACTGTACCAAAATTAGTTCTAGATATAGGATTACTTAATTTATTAATTATCTCCTTCTACTTTTTAGTGCTTCCATAATGCTTCACACAGTTCTAGTTTTGGAATCTGTAGTTGTAAAGATCACATAGAGAACTTAAAGCTTTTGGAAAGATACCACAATAGTCTTCAGCTGAGTCCAACAATTAGGCAGCATTTGTAATTATATTTTTAAACCAAATTGTGGCAGCTTAATAATAGTGAGTTTCCATTTAGATTACAACTTTAATCAGATCTATCTCTTGAAGAAGTAATAGTATTCTCAAAGTTATACAAATAATTTGAGACTCTTTTCCTTTTTAACATTCGTAGCCAAATGCCTGGAAATTGGTGGTTAGCTAATCGGATTATGTGCATAGCATTTCTATATTCAATGCAGAAGTGATTGGACTTTTTCATTATCATTATGCAAATTTTCATTTAGTTTTCTGTCTATAACAAACCCCACTATTTCACTATTGCTGCAATATTCCTGGCATATAATAAAGTCCCCTTTTTGCTATTCTATGCTCCTTTTTGACCTTATTTGGAAATTATTTTTAAAAATTTTCAATTTAATCTGTTTGTTATAGTATTAAAAGTAATGTTATATTCCAACTTGCAGTGAGTGGCTTTAATGAATAATCTATTTTCTTTTCTTTTGTAATCTACATGTACTGTATATTAAAAGTAAAGTCTATAGCAGTTGACTTCATGTCTGTGAAAGCAAACTATTTCTTATTTTGAGAATAATAATTTCTATCTTAATTGAAACACATTCAAATCTATTCTAAGTGTGTCATATAATTAATAGAAAATTCATATTGTTCTGTATGCATTTTTCTCAAAGTGATGATTGTAGCAAGGAGATAAAATTGCAATTAATTATTTTTAAATGTTCTGGATAACCATTCTTTGGAGCTATTAGACTACAGAAGAGAAAGTAATCAATCTCCACATCACATTCTATACATCATGATCTAAGTAATTCTGATATTACACAAAAGGGCAATGCCTACCATTTTTAGGTGCACCTTGAAAAGGCACACAAAAATAATACAACTTGTGCACAACTTGGGGACTGCCTCTAATGTTGCTGTAGGAGCCCTAGTGGCACAGAGGTTGGCATGCAGTACTGTAGGTCAACTCTTCCCACAGTCTGGAGTTCGGATTCTGCCAAGGCACAAGGTTGACTCAGCCTTCCTCCTTCTGAGGTCAGTAAAACAAGGAACCTAGGGTTGTTTAATATTAATAGTATTGTAAAATGACTGGTTGTTGACTCATTAACTACTTTCATTATAATCCATATTGCTTTTCTCTTGCCACTTCTGTGCCCACCTACAGTGAGCTAGCAATAACACTTAGACTTATATATTTGCAGCACTCTCTGAGTGGTTTACAATATCAGCATATAGTCCCAACAATCTGGGTTCTCGTTTTACCAACCTTGGAAGGAGCAAAGGCTGAGTCAACCTTGAGTCCATCAGGATCCAACTCCAGACTGTGGGCAGAGTTGGCCTGCAATACTGCATTCCAACCACTGTGTCACCAGGGCTCCTGTGTTAATATCACCAGAAAATATTAGGAGAGTACTAAGAATGTTCTTGCTGAAGCCTTAGGAAAATCAACATAAATTGTTGCAATGTTTCATTATGATAATTGGATTAAATTAAAAAGCTGGGTCTTTTTAACTTCAAACTTTTCTGCTCACTTCCTATGTATGATGGGCTGCAACTACTTCTTTATTAGCCAGTTAAATTGTAAGTAACTGAGTATGAGGAAAAGGATTTGAGAATCAATATTTGATTCTAACTTTTGATTTAGTTTAGTTTAGTTTAGTTTATTTGGACTTTTGGGCTGCCCTCTCTCCCGAAGGACTCAGGGCAGCGTGCATAAAAACGAACAATACAAAAATTAAAACAATTTAAAAAATATTAAATTACAGCCCAATAAACATGCCAAATTAAAACCCTGATCCCCTGTCAGTCCAGGCTGGATTGTGAAAATAACCATGTTTTAAGGTCACGGTGGAAGGAGCGGAGATCAGGGGCCAGGCGCAATTCCAGGGGTAACTGGTTCCAGATGGTGGGCACTCCCACAGAGCAGGTCCTCCCTCTAGGGGCCGCCAGCCTACAATGTTTAGCTGATGGTACCCCCAGGAAGCCCCATCTGTGGAAGCGTACTGGGTGATTGGTATTCGTCGACAGCAGGAGACATTCTTGTAAATACCCCGGACCCAAGCCATATAGGGCTTTATAGGTTGTTACCAGCACCTTGAATCTCACACAGATTTACTGGATGGGCCATCACCTGAACCATTTCCTGACCCCCTTCTTCAGGCTATAAGTGTTTAAGGCAAGGGGAGAATAAAGATATTTCCTCACAGTCCATGTTTTCATTACCCTTATTTGCATACAGGTAGTCTTCGATTTGCAACAGTTCATTTAGTGACCAACTGAAGTTACAATGGCACTACAAAAGGGACTTATGGCCATTTTTCACGCTTACAATCATTGCAGCATCCCCATGGTCAAAATTCAGATGCTTGGCAACTGACTCATATTTATGGTGACTGCAGCATCCCAGGGTCATGTGATCCTGTTTTGCAACTTTCTGACAAGCAAAGCCAGACAACTGTGTTAGTAACTTAACAACTGCTGTGATTCACTTAACAACTTTCGCAAGAAAGGCCAAAAAATGGGGCAAAACTCACTTAACAAATGTCTCACTTAACAACAGAAATTTGGGGCTCAATTCTGGTCATAAGTCAAGGACTGCCTACATTTCAGATTTGGAATTTTTTTCACATGGATTTGCACTGATTTGGACTGTCAAACTGTTTTACAGTAGTGAATTGAATCAGCAGATTGATCTGATTCATTGAATTAAACCTGTCTGCCCCGAGTTAAAATGCACATGCATTATAATGTTGAAATTTCATTGGCCTTGATTCACTTTGAATTGACTCTGATGCCTGCATTAAATAGATTGATTTTTTAAAATTGATTTCATTGATTTGAATGCCTGAATCTAATCAGGGCTAATTTCCACACTTCTAGTTTTACAAATACTCAAAGACATTTGAAGGTAATCTTGACTATGTTCTCTTTTGAAGACTTGAAATGTGGAAAACTAGAGAGAAAAAAAACCCTGTCCTTGAGCTTCTGGAAGAAGGAGGGGGGAAGAGGAGGAGGAGGAGGAAGAGAAGGAGGAGGAGGAAGAGAAGGAGGAGGAGAAGGAGGAGGAGAAGAGGAGGAGGAGGAGGAGGAGGAGAAGAAGAAGAAGAAGAAGAAGGAGAAGGAGAAGAAGAAGAGGAAGAGGAGGAAGAGGAAGAGGAAGAAGGAAAAGGAGAGGGAGCGGGAGAAGAAGAAGAAGAAGAAGAAGAAGAAGAAGAAGGAAGAAGGAAAAGGAGAGGGAGAGGAGAAGAAGAAGAAGAAGAAGAAAAGAAGAAGAAGAAGAAGAAGAAGAAGAAGCAGAAGAAGAAGAAGAAGAAGAAGCAGAAGAAGAAGCAGAAGAAGAAGGAAGAAGAAGAAGAAG